>LUCH01003638.1:10135-39169 GCA_013368495.1 Paragonimus heterotremus | reverse complement strand
GTTGAAACAGACACACATCGATATCTACGTTCAGTCGCTCGTATCGGGTGGCACCTGCGAGAAGAAAACAAAGAGGTTAGGAAGCGAGTGTTTGGTACTGATTGTCAAACTAGTTCTTTCGTTCAATCCTTACATTTGCACAGACTTAGATGGTGAGGTCATGTAGTAAGGATGCCAGCTACACGTCTGCCACACCAAGCACTGTTTGCCGACGCCCAGGATCGATTGGCGCAAGGTGCGAGGTGGACAGACGATGACCTGGCGTAGAGAAACGAAATCGTTCATGAAGGGGTTGGTCACTGTAGGTCGGATTCGTCTCCTGGGCTGGGGTCCTCGCGACTCATGGAGTCGGTGGCTGGAGACGTTAGGTGAGACGGTGGCTACTCTACCTCAGTGGCGTGAGTGTTCTTGTTGTGTGGCCAAGTTGTCTGTGAAGTGAGTGCATTTAACGACGCGGGGCAGTGAAAGCCGTAAGGAAGCTGTCTTGCTGATGACGCCTTACTTTCACTTATAACGCAGTTGTTTGTTTGCAAGGTGTAGGCACTCTGATGTTGAATGTTTGAATATAGACGTAGCTATTTTTAGTGGTTAGGTCTCTTCCCTTTTCTTCTTTCTTTCTACCCAGGGTTTGCCTTTTCTTCTTCGTGGTTGTGTGTCAGTTAAGCATCAATGTGAACCACTGATGTATTGCTGTCTATAATGATGACGATGGTGGTTATCACATAACATTGCTACGAGACATAATACTTTATTTTGTGAACGATATGGCCCAGTGACCCATATACCACAAATTATTCGAGGTAGGGTTAGGTTTTCATCTCCTAATTGCTCGGTTAAAGGAATAAGGCTTTACAATTCTATGTCTGGTCATGTTTGAACACTTAAAAATGTAACTGTAGATCGATGATGCATAAAGCCAGGACCAACTTCCAGACAAGAACTGTACGAAACTAAAAATGAACGTGTCAAAAGTCGTCCTAGCATCCAACAGCTACGTAATGAAGGTAGGTTTGCCACTCTTAATCTAGATATGGCCAATATTCCCAGAATTCAGGATGTTAGCCTTCCTGCTTACATATCAGGCATCATTAAGAGTGGTATAGATGGTGATCTCATGACAACAACTATCACGCCATGTACCGAGCTACAAAGCGGCAAGTCGCGTGACTTCAGTCTGGCTTTCCCAATGATAACGGAAAGTAATGCTGATATACTCAACCACCTGTGAGTGTTAAGAATAATGGTAGAGTTGGTAGCTCGGGTTGGTTGTTTCGGTTGTTCGTCGAACTCGGCATTTAGATGACAAAGGTTTCATCGTCAAATGAGGTGACATCATTGCGCAAGTCTGTGTATAGGATCGATTAATATTCTGGTTAGTCATAAAACGCCAGTGACGTGAGCATGAATGCAAGGGTGGAAAGTCGGACAGGGAGCGGCAAAGGGTAGCTGCGTAATGCAAGCAGTTGGGAGTTTCAGAGATCCCCTATCAGTGAGACTCAGGCGCCTCCAATAACGTGGTGGTGTAAATCTCGAAAACCTTTAATGAATGGTTAGTTATGTCCGACGACGAAGTGCCCCAAGTTGAAACAAGCACTATTAGTGTTATAACATTGTTAAAGACAATTGATCTGGGAATAATGTCATACTACAAAGGAGACTGTGTCGAAAGGTATAGAACAAAAAGGTCACGTATCACGAAGGATTATCACAAATAATATTTAAAACATCGAAGCAACTTTCTGGAACCTCCTTCTCAATAAATATCAGTCACTTTGAGACAAGTTTGCCGCGCTGTCCAGGGCGCAAGAAAACGATAACGAAAGGAGGCAAGGAACGTTCGCAGTTCATGGGCAACCAGTGATTGCGATATTGTAGCGTTTTGTACAGTATTTTGTATTGCATAATTCTCGTTGTTTCTCACATTATTCACCTTTCTCAAATGCACATGTACAATCGTTTAAATCATGTGAGTCGAACCAATTAACAATACAAATTATACCTCCAAGGTCGCGGGCTCTGTGTTCTCTCTCTGCGTTCGTTGTCACTCGTGTAAGAATTTTGGGAGAGTTAACGACTAACGGAATCCGCCTTTATTTCAGCACATTTCCAAACTTATCTATCGTCGGAAATATCTTCGTTGTGACCTCCAAAGCTACTTGGGAACTATACGACAGATCGCATCAATTGGATACTCCAATCCGTGTGGTGGAACTCTAAACGACGCACCTTCACGAACCACTGTGAGTCAGTTGTTTTCATTTTTTATCACTTTTTGATTTCGTATTCACACCTGAAGAAGGCAAGCCACGTACAGGAACAAATAAGAAGAAATGAGGGGACGGGCTTAATCACTAAAAGTAGCTAAGTTTATACTCAATCATTCAACATCAAGGTGTCTACACCTTGTAAACAGACAACCGAGCTATAACTGAAAGTAAGGCGTCATCAGCGGGACAACTTCCTTATAGCTTTCACTGCCCCCACGTCATTAAATGCACTCATTTCACAGATATCTCGGCCAAACGACAAAACTCATGTCAGTGAGCCCACTTAGTCGCTATCTCACCTAGCGTCCCCAGTCATCGACTCTGAGTCGCGAGGTCTCCAGCCCGGAAGACGACCCCGACCTACAGTGGCCAACCCTTTCATGAACGATTTCGTTTCTCCGTACCACGTCATCATTCGTCCATCGCGCACCTTACACCAATCGGCCGCAGCGTCGGGGAGGAGTGCTCGGTATGGCAGACGACCAGTTGACATTCTTAGTACGTGGCTCAACCATCTAAGTCTGTGTAAACGTAAGGATGAACAAGAGAACTCGCCTGGTAGTCACTGCCAAGTGCGCGCTTCTCAACCTCTTCGTTTCATATTTACTGATGCCACCCGATGCGAACGATCGAACGCAGACACTGATGGTCGAATATCTGAAGACCATCACATCTTCTACCTTGAGCGGCCAACTTTTGGAGCCGTAAAATAATAGAGCCTTCACTGTCGACCTATTTATTACACGCGACTCTCAAACCTCAGAAGGATATCTTTCTGTTGCTAGAGGTGTCCCAGGTTAACGAATACCGCCGTAGCCTCACAAATCAACGCTTCTACCTCATTCTCTACACTTTCGCCGCCGCTGATGCAGCTTCCCGGGTGCACAAATCGGTCAACAATCTCCACAACTTCATTATGTAACACTAAATCAACGTAATCACAACAACCTTGCAAAAACACGTTGCACTTCAAGGCTGCAAACCACATTCCGAAGTATTTGGCAGGACGCGAACCAGTTTCCAGTATTGTCTACTCTGCTTGGAAACTGTCAAACAGCATAATCAGGATAAGCCAGTCTTCCGTCAGGTAGGAGGTCTACGCCGGCATCTAATCAGTGCTGCAGTTCTCCATTATGTCGTGTATGACAAAATTAAACAAAAATAGTGAAGGTGGACAGTCTTGATGTACGTTGCTTCTGTTGCTGAAACTGTTAGGCAGTTCACCGTAAACCTTAACCTCAGCTGAAGTATGAGAATAAGGCACCGGCAATATGTTCATATACTTGTTCGCTACACTCTTGTGTTTCAGCAACTCCAAAAGTGTAGGTCGACCCATTGAATCGAATGCACCTTTATAGCCGAGAAGTACAGCACATGACGCTGTTCAAGGATTTGATGAACAGTGATGATTTGATCAATACATCCTCGTTCGGGAAAAAAACAGTGTCTGTTCTTCTCCAATATCTGCCTCGTGAGCTGCAGTGATTTGAGGAAGTATGATGGATGCTAAGACTTTAGTGATGATTGGGTAAAGTTAATTCTCCCGTGGTTCTCGCAAGAGTGCTGGACGTCTTCATTGAATATGGGAACTATTATCGAGTGAACCCAGTCCGGAGAGATGTCCTCTATCGTCCACACTAACAGAAATAACTGGGTCAAGGCCTCTACTAACACTTTCCCTTCTTTGAAAAGTACTGGCACGAGATCATCCGGGCCAGCAGACATATTACGTTTGACAGACGAAGTGTAATTGCGGATCTCAGTTTTGATGGGCGTTCCTAAATCTACCTACTAGAGTAGTACATTACAGGTTTGTGACAGTAACACGGTTGAAGCAGGAGGTCAGTCAGAATGACCCTTAAAGTATTCTGCCTAGCGCCCGAACCTTTTGGACATGTTATGCATGTGTGCCATCTCTCTCGTTGATAACTGCACTGATAGACGGTAACCTGGGGCCAGTAACACGGGCAAGCTTGAAGAGCCTGCTGGTGTTCCCCAAAGCAGAAGCGGTTTCACGATCGGCAATCAGGCTACGTTTCAGCTTCCGACGGATACCTCTCCTAAACCTGTTAAATAAACCCCTGGGAGTACGTTTCGTCTGACGTCTAACAACTCCAGGCATTTCTTAGACCCAATGTCTGTCTAACCTACGAGCCATCGTATTGCATGTTACACCACCTGCCTCATGAATGGCCTGTGAGATTTGGGTCCACAAGCTGTTAAGGTCTTCGGAATGAGAATTGCTAAGCTTGTTTTCTAGGCTAGTTTGGTACTTATGTTTTACCGACCACACAGCCGATTTCTTAAAAATCAGCCGTTGCTGTCGATGAGGTCGTTGCTCGGCAAAAGTAAGAACAAAACGGCAATGCACGATGGCATGACTTGAATTCACGTATATGCCTCAATAGGAACGACTGTTCTGAATGGTGCCCCATCACTTGTAGTTAACAGCTATGTTGGCTACCTGAGACGAGGCCTGATTCGGAGAAGAAGGTCATTAAATATAACAACGACGCACACGATGTCAAAAAATCAATGCTGACTAAACATTCAGAGACATCAGACAGGTATTTAATTCAGTTGATAGAATTGCATTCTGAGACTTTCCATCGGGGAGGGATGTGCCTGGGAAGTACGTGAACCTTCGAAAAGCAATTCGGCGTCAGGCCTCGAGGCGAGTTAGGGCATGTGGCAGCGTACCACCAACCTAAAATATCTCAATTAAGGTATGACAGGGATTGTAGAGACACTCTTGGTTTGCCACGTATTCTAATTACTTTGCTGTTTATTCTGACTGTTGACACTATTGACATTGTTTGGTCGCATGTCTGTATTTCCTCGTTTGTTCGACCGTCCAGGGTCACAATATTAATAATTTCCGGTCGGTTGCTACTGGTTGGTCGTGCTTTGCTTACAGCCTGCTTTCCCAGTCTACTTGCAATAAACGTCGTTGTTCATTAATCGGTTTTCTGGTTTAATTATTGTGGAGAATAGGCACGGTTCTAGACAGAAACGTTCCAGTCCTCTACAGGAACAGTCACAAATAGTTCCTCAGTTTTTAGACACAGAACTCGCTTTGTGGTTTATCTACTTGGAGGCGGAGTTCTGCAACCAGCATGACTGCAGATCAAGCAAAGTTTAGTCAATTTTTGGTCCGGCTTCTTAAAGAGGTCACAATGCAAGTACGTGACCTCCTCCTAAGCTTGTCCACCGAATATAGGTAAGAAGCCTTAAAGGAGGCTGTTATCAGATCTGTTGCTTCAAATGCGACGGTTGCTAGGTCCTTCAGCTATGGATGAGGCACTCTTCAAGGAGTTATCGATGTAGCGTCTCCCAATCAGCACACAAGCTATCCTCATAGCTGCTAAGTCGCCTTCCTTGTTAGATACCGCACAACTCGCAGACGAAATATAAGACCGTTTTTGTACCGGTCCCTCTGCTTTACTCACAGCGGTGACGAGCCGCACAGCAGACCCCCAAGAGTCCTGGCCCTTCAGTATCGCAGGGATCATCCTGCCCGTCACTGCCAGACGATTGGCGCACTGTTTGGGTAGAGACTGCAGCCCTTCGATGGGATTTCGCCCACCGTAGGACACGTTCCTCCTCCCGTCGACGCCGGAGTAAATCTCCGCGCGAATGTCCTCGGACGCCAGGTGAATTGTGCTGGCATCATAGCAAGTTCGACAATCGGGCGGAGTGTTGCGTCGCTCCCTGCAAGTGCTTCAATCAGAGTAACGCTCAAGCCGGCCCGTAGTGGCGAAAAACGTAGCAGTCGGCTCTTTCACATCACGGACTTAAGTTCTGGGACCACGTTCCTGGTCGATACTAGGGCGGAAGTCAGCGTGGTTCCCCCACGATCCGGCGAGGCGACTCCCACTTCTCTACCCATGCTTCGTGCTGCTAACGGCACACCCATTCTCATTTACGGTCAACGCTCACTCAAGCTTGTCCTCGGTCTCCGGCGAACGTTTTGCTGGGTTTTCGCAATTACAGCCGTATCCTTCGCTATTTTAGGAACCGATTTTCTTCAACGTTTCGACCTCATGGTCGATACCCGAAGACGAAAACTGATCGATTCTCGTACAAAGCTTAGCGTCAACGGAACCCAAGCATACACAGAGGTCATCAGTCCTCTTATCCTTCGACCTAAGACTCCTAAACCTTACGTATATCTATTCTCGGATTTTCCACAGCTCGTCCGTGGATCCAACGAGCCACTCCCGGTCACTTCCACTTGCACGCACCACATTAGGACCAAAGGTCCACTGGTGTCATGCAGGCCAAGACGTCTGGCCCTGAACAAACTCAAAATAGCTAGGGCGGAGTTTTAACACATGCTCGAACTAGGAATAGTCCGCCCTTCTAAAAGTCCATAGGCCTCCACACTCCATATGGTCCCAAAGAAATCAGGTGACCGGCGCATTTGTGGCGATTATCATGGCCCCAAAAAGGTCACAATCCCCGATAGATATCTTATCCCTCACATCCAGGATCTGACAGCTTGCCTTTCTGGCAAAACTTTGCTCAGTAGGATCGATCTGGTCCGCGCCTATGACCAGATCCCAGTAAAGGAGACGGATATCTCCAAAACGGCCGTCATCATGCCTTTTGGCCTGTTCGAATTTTTTCGAATGCCATTTGGCCTTACTAACGCTGCACAAACTTTCCAGCGTTTCATCCACGAAGTATGCAGAGGCTTGGATTTCGTCTACCCCTACTTAGACGACATATTAGTGGCCAGTACTTCCGAGGAAGAACATCTGCAACATCTACGTTCCTTGTTCGCCAAGTTAGCCCAACACGGGATAACCATCAATCCAGCTAAATGCGAACTTGGAAAAGGTAGTATAGAATTTTTAGGCCACATTATTTCAGTTTCTGGCATCCAAGTTTTACCAGCAAAAGTAAGTGCTGTCAACGATTTTCCTGAGCCAACCTCCTTCAAATGACTTCGACGTTTTGCCGGCTTAGTAAATTACTATCGTTGGTTCATCCCCCATTGTGCGCAACTTCTGCAACTCCTCACGGACTTACTCTGAGGTGGTACGCGTAAATTCAACTTTACGGACGCAGCGCGGACGGCTTTCGTCGAGATTAAAAAGGCTATATCCAATGTCATTCTTCTAGCCCACCCAGACCCTCAAACCCCTTTTTTCCTTATACTGATGCCTTGAACGTAGCCGTCGGTGCCGTTTTACAACTTGTCAACGATCAATGACAACAGTTAAGTTTCTTCCCTAAATGCTTGTTACCTGCCTAGTCTCGGTATAGCACGTTTGGAAGAGAATTACTTGCAATTTACCTAGGTATCCGCCATGCATTGGAAGGTCGTCTTTTCATTGTGTCTACGGACCACAAACCTTTGATGTATGCACTCGTTTCCTCATCAGACAGGTACTCCTCCAGAGAGATCAGACACCTGGACTATGTTTCGCAGTATACCTGCAACACAGGGCATGTTTCAGATGCCCTCAACCCTGTCGCTGACGCTCTTTCACGCGTCTACGTTACGCTAGTCACACCTGTTTCTGCTGGCCTTAGTGACCTAGCTGCGGTCCAGGACCGAGAGCCTGAGTTCCGAACTTCCTTGCAACGCTACTCCTTAAGGCTGCGCACTATTCCGCTGCCTAATGCAGACGGAATCACTCTTTGCTATATGACTACGGGTATTCCGAGACCTGTAGTGCCACTAGCGTACCGGCGTGCTATTTTCAATCAGCTTCACATCCTCTCGCACCGTGGTGTTCGCGCCACTGTTAAGCTAGTAACGAGTCGATTTGTTCGGCCTAAGGTTAATTCAGACGTCCGTAGTTGGGCACGCGCTAGTCTACAGTGCCAACGTTCCAGGGTGCACAAGCACACACGAAGCCCAGTTTCCTTATTCCGTCTTCCAAATGCCAGATTTTCACACGTTCACTTAGATCTAGTTGGACCCTTATCGCCTTTACGTGGCTACGTTTACATATTAACCTGTGTTGACCGGTTCTCAAGATGGCCGGATGCCACCCAATAAATAATTGCTCCTCCGAAGCCGTCGTGAACGCCTTCTTGGGACGTTGGGTGGCCAACTACGGATGCCCTACAACCATTATGACGGACCGCGGTTCGCAGTTCGAATGCTCGACATTCGAAGCTATGACGAACTTCCTTGAATGCCGGTGCGTTCGTACCACAGCATACCATCTGCCTTCGAATAGTTTAGTGGAACGGTTTCATAGGCAACTTAAAACTTCGCATTGTGCCGCCACTAATCCGGCATGGAGTGAAGTCCCTCCCTTTGTTCTTCTAGGGATCCGAAACACGTTGAAGGCTGATCTCCAGTGCACCCCGGCAGAAATGGTCTATGGTTGCACATTGCGTCTGCTTGGTGAATTTGTTTCACCTCCTCCATTAACATCTTCTCATCCTTCAACCTTTGCTTCCACACTATCTCGATATATGCGGCAGATCTAACCCACACCTCTACGTGAACAAAATAGGTTAATGCAAATGCACAAGGATTTGGCCACCTGTTCACATGTACTCGTCCGTTGTGACGATGTACACAAACCGCTTCAAACTCCTTACTGGAGCTCCTTCAAAGTGCTTCGACGAACGCCAAAGCACTTCACGATCGACCGTCACGGTCATCATGACACCGTTTCCGTCGATCGTCTAAAAGTCGCCTATGTAGACGACGACACTGCCCGAGCTTCCCTGCAGCCAGCCATATAAGCCCCCGTCCCTACACGGTTCCCTCCGCCAAATACCTCCACACCACCTGCTCCGCGCCACACGCGATCAGGTTGTCGTGTTCATTTTCCGGCACGCTATGTAGATGTTGTTTATTACACCTAATTTTCCCCCCAGTAATTTTCTCATTTCAGGATCAAACAAAACTGTAAAACACAAAAAGCATTTTGTACAACAATACGTGAAGTGCAACAAACACTGGAAGGTTATACGGTGAGCCTGTACATAATTTTTGCTCGCCAGATACTTATTTTCTTTCTACATTCCAGGTGGCGCGCGCAGGTTACGGTGGGGGGAGAGCACACTCCCGTCTGTCGTTGCAGCAGTGGAGAAAGCCTAGCTCCCATCTTTTTCTCTTTGAATTTTGGTGGGTTGGATAGCCCGCTCCGACAGCACCACCCTAGGGACGCATGGACAATTCCGGACATTGCAAGCAGATTGACAACTCTTCGCCGTTACCAACCTTTTTCAACGTGGCATACGTAGCTGTTCTTGAATACGCCTGCCCCCCACTCAGCCCACGGTAACTTCAGTGTCTCTAGTCCTATTTTCTTTTTGTATTTTGTCGAAGGCTTTCAAGCTTGAAGCCTTCTAAGGGGGACCTCTGTAGAGACACTCTTGCTTTGACACGTATTCCAACTACCTTGCTGTTTATTCTGACTGTTGACATTATTGACATTGTTTGATCGTATGTCTGTATTATCTCGTTTGTTCGACCGCCCAAGGTCACAACAGTAATAACAATTTCCGGTCGCTTGTTACTAGTTGGTCGTGCTTTGCTTACAGCCTGCTTTCCCAGTCTACTTGCAATAAACGTCGTCGTTCATTAATCGGTTTTCTGGTTTAATTATTATGGAGAATACGCACGGTTCTAAACAGAAACGTTCCAGTCCTCTACAAGTTACCCAGCCTTTTCTTTCATAATCATCTTTGAAGTACACGAAATCTCGGAATGTGTGCTGACAGACTGTGAATATAATGGTGTGGAACTGCTGCTAGGTATCTGATTTCGAGACACAGAATATGCAGACGATATCGCCCTAGTCTGTGAAGGTTCACAAGGGACTTAGAACATCCTGGACAGGTTAGAGGCTTCGGTTCGTCAGTTTGGTATGGTTTTTGCACCTACTGAGTGCATGGTGTTGCTGCAAGATTGACAGGACTGCGTTTGCCCTCAATCTTGGTGATGGACCGTAGAAGTAACTGAGCTCATATACCTTAGGAGCTGTATCAGCACTGCTGGAATGTCTGATGAGATCAAAAATTTTATGGCTAAGGCTGGAATGGCGTTTGCCACCTCATCCACAGTGTCCATTTTCGACTATCGGTGTTTTCGAAACAACGGCGGTGTGTGGTAGGGACACGGTGTCAGCGATGACGAAGTCCGATAACGTGTTCTCGGACCGGATAGAGTCTGCCGACCCTTGAGTACACCGATCTCGTCTCACAAGTTTCGTTGGCCTGACCACATTTTGCGAGTGCCAAGTCACCCACTGTCACAGTGTCTTGTTTACGAGTGGTAGGTTTGGTTGGAGGTGAGAATCCGGTGACCAGCGTATGACTTGGGTTCGGGGTATGAAAGTACTCATACTGAAACTTGCTTCAGTAGGACGCTCCTAGTTTCCTAGCTGGGGTCCGAAGGGTAATAAACACTTTGGTTGAGAGCGCTGTCTAATATGGCGAAGAACAAAAATCAGTGATGTTCGTGTCGCAAACCTGTGTCGGTCTAGTCCTTCTTTCTCTTTCTATATTCTTCCTCCTTCACCTTAAATACTGCCCTTATTCATCTCATTGTGGCACGTTTGCCACTCGGTGTGGTTTTGAAATGTTAAATGTAATAGCATATAGGTACTTAAACGATGTACTTAAAGTGTTTATCGTAAAACCGTGCACAGCGGACAATACTTACAGTTGTTTCTTTGTATTCATGGCTCCAAGACGTTGTTTAATGTGCACGGGTTTTCGTCGAGCATACAAAGTGTGGACGATCGAACACGTAAAGTTTAAGGAGAGACTCCTGAGGCATGCTCGTTTTGGGAATGTGCACTCGGGCGTTTGTCGAAATTCGTTGCAAATCTCAGTCAGCGCAGAAGTAATATATCCTCATCGACCTTCTTGCCCTACAATAAAAACGATGCAGCCCAGAAGCTGAAGTCTGCTATCGATCATACTTACACCGCGTCGAAATTCTGCCTGTTACTTTCCGCCCAAAGGAGTGCTCTGCAGTTCCCTGGAAACTCTTTCTCTCAGGTTCTCTAGTAGTTCACCTGCAATTGCAGTGATGTACACATTAGCAGAACGGAACGGGACGTATGGCAAAGAAAGACGAAGTACATTTCCAGGTGGTTAGTGTGGGCAATGAAAAAACGCAAATTTGCATTTACTACTGTTGTTTCCGTTCCTTATGTTTTAGCGCTAGGGTTCAATACAGTACAATGCATTTTGGCATAATTAACACAACAATGGTTTTCGTGTAACCTGGAAAAATACATTCAAGCTTGATAACTTCAAAAAAGCTGATGCTTTAAAACATGCACTTTTCTTCTACCACTGAAAATCGTTAAAGGCTACGACGTTAGATTACGTAGTAATAGGCGGACAGTTGACATAACGACGCCACGAACCTGCTCAAAAACTGCAAACAGATTTAAAAACGTGATTCACTGAATAACGGTTGCTGATGGAGTCCATTACACGCATATGCCAAATACACAATACTGGCTAAAACCTCCAGTCAAATAAACGGTCGCAAATGCAGTCGTGTTGAGCTATTAGTCAATGTTCAGTTTGAGTGAACCGAGCAGCCGAAGACAGAGGAGGCAATAGAGTACCTCGCTTTCCTCCAGTCACGGCTGCATACCGATTAAGCGACAATGTCAACCACTGATATGTTGCTACCAAGGGTGGTAACTGTGCAGTACAAACAAACCTCGGAGGTACTACGACTCAAACCACCGCTTACCACAACAGGGACGAGAGATTGCCTAAGAGATAAATTCCGTTGAAAGAAAAATACTGACAAAGTGAAATAAAACAATGATCAACAGTAATGTTGACGAAGCATGTCATTTTGACTGCGGTAAGGTACTATGTGCTACTATAGGACATCCGCCAACGATTTGTGTGTGCAAGGATTCTAACCAGCTAGGCGATACCTACTCATAAAGTTGCTTGCTCTTTTGTTCACCAGTCAAAAATCGATCCCAGCAGACTGCATAACAGAAGGCTAGTAGGATCGTCTTATGAAGTAATGCAGGCTAGTCGTCCACAATGAGCTCAAGAGCTTCTTGATGGGCATAGTGGACACATCACCGGTTTAGTCACGATCGGAAAACAAGCGCACGGTTTCCGGTGTTGTAATACTGCCACACAAAACGGTGCGCCTGAACCCGATTGACAGTATATCACTAACCGTGCGCTGATATGCTAGACGAAGTAGACACAAATCCTCTTTATCAGGATTATTGTTGGGAAGTCTGCATCTACTACGCAACGACAACTCAATGGACTGCACAGTGAAATTCCAATCCGCACCTCTTACGAGTTTTAAACAATGAACACAGCTTTCTGAAGTAGGAAATTACAGAGGCTTTGGCGCTATTCGCACCCACATACTTTGTGAAGTCACCTATCCGGAACCGAGTCGCGATTGCTGAATAAGCACCACGGACGAATCTTCTTTTTATGGACAGTTATGTTGGAAATAAAGGTGTTTCTATATTTTAGTCGCCTTTCCTTGTGGAGTCTGTTTTCAAGCTGTCTGAAGGTGTATTTATCATTATAAAGATATCCATCGTCTACTTTATACGAAAACAGTAAGAAAAACGACCCATTCTGCTACGACATTTCTGTTCTGACATCCCTTAGACTAACTCCAACACCCATTGGAGAGTTATACTTTTAGTGGGTCGTGGATTCTGAACTGTCCCTTAATAGACCAAAAAATCCTGAGCATTCCTGATCCCAGGCATCTTCAGCGTCATTCTTCAACTCCCTAATTTTGTCGTTTATATTCGTCACTCCCGTTATTCTCCACAACGATGTACTCACCAACATCACCGACAACAGTACGCCAGTGGCGGATAGTGACCCCTAACTGCCATACGCCACGATGCAAATGACAGTTTAAAGATTAAGGGTGAATCAACGTGGATTATTTTTTTAAACTCCAATGTCTGAACTTATGCAATCAGCGTCAGAATGACCACACTGACAGCTACCAAGATGGGAGTGTGAGCAAAATATCCGTGCGATTTCCGCTCCCATTTATTATTACTTCACAAACAAATCAGCCAGATAGTAATAACGTTCACGTCGCTGAAGCCGGCTGGCTGTCACAACCCTCAACGTTTCCAACCACAGGTCGCGTGGACCACGAGACCTCTTTTCAGAAGGTAAACAAAACCTGCCATCCCCAGTTTACTAGTGGTTTTTCGCCACTTATTGTTAAGCCACCAACAGGACGCCTTGTATCTTGAGAAAATGAGTTGGACGCTCCACGAAGCACGGCATGATAAACTACCGGTTAAAGTTATCAATAAGCGGTCGCGTCGTCTAAATTACTCAATTAAAGTTAGCGTGAGTGGCAGCGGTCGACCGTTATAGCCAATAATCGACCTACTTACTTGCTTGTCTCCCGGTGCATACAAATGAACATAAACATCGGCGGTCAGAAACTTGAGTAACTTTAGTATCCTTTATCTTTGGTGACCACGAGTTGTACTGCAAGGAAAAATTGATTTGACTGTGCTCTTGAGAATGTGACCCTTTAGTTCGAACAAGATACCAAACGACTGCGGTTTGGATAAAACCATCCCCGTCTTTAAAAAGAACTCACGCAATCCGTGAGCAATTTATCGAGGGAGAGGGAGGTGCAAGCTAGTTTTCACCTTGACCATGGCTGAATCGATCACACCTTCACACGCCTATAGACGTTTGAAATCCACAATTCATATGAAAGGCCGACCAGGGAAACCTTTGAGTCAGTTGACACAGCTGTGCTGTGAGGCTCTGTTGAGATAGGTAAGTGAACATCCGGAAAGCAGTCTACCGTCAGGTTTTGGGTCGACCAGGGACTTACGGCTGCTTATCGCCTACCACCAGCATTTCAAATGAGATGCCATACGGTTGTTCACACACTTTTTTCACTCAACCTTACAATAGACCACACCCTAGTGTGCTCTGACAGGCCGTGAATATGATGGTGTGGAAATGTCCCCAGGCACTGAACTACGACAATACAATAGGCAGACGGCACTGCTCTAGTCTTTGGCGGTCCACATCATCACAGCCCTCAGCCTGACCAGAGTGTACTAAGGTCAGACAGCCGTTCACCACGAGTGATATGGAATGTCCTGGATGGAATCGTTACCAGAAGGATTAACAAACAAAGCCAAGTGAGAGAAATAGAAACAGCACGGGTTCAGAACATTCCAGATGAACTAGAGACTTCAGTTCGGCAGGGTAAATGTAAGATGCTGCTACAAGATTGCCAGGATCGTGTGCCTGCTTGAACCCTCGGTGGTGGACCGTCAGAGTTCGTGGAGCCATTCGCGTAATCTGGGAGTTGCGTCAGTGATGGTGGAACGTCTCGTGTGCCGCTGCAAGAGCGGATGGTCCAGGTTTCACCACTACTTGTCGTGTGGCTGTAAAGATCATTCCATCTAAACGGAGGAAGTTCACCGTGTACGGTTTCAGTTATCAGTTCCCCCAGGGTGATAGTAAACTGTAGTGGGAGTGTCGTGTCAGCAGCGACCAAGTCCGTTGACGTGATTATGGAAATGATGAGAAGTGCAGACCCCTGCGCACGATGATCTCGTTTCATAGGCAACGTTGGTCCAGTCATATCCCATGAATGTTGTCTTACCGTTTAGTACTGTGCCTTGTTTGCAAGTTGTGGGTTAAGTTGGAAGCAGGAGCCTGGTGGTCGGCGTAAAGCGGGTTCAGAGCAGAAAAACATTGACGCTAAGGTTTGCCTCGGCAGAACTTGAAAGATAATGAACACCTCCGGTCGACAATCCCGAATGACCATAACGCTAACTAAATAACGGGACCCCGTTTCTAGTGTCATATTCCTGTCAAAGCACTGCTGCACTTGAGTTTGATAAGGCCGCGGACGTGGGATGAGTAACTGCTACCATGAACCTTACGAATAGCAAATGCTTGTTCAAGAATGAGCAAGTATGTATTTAAATCAAAGGTATATATACATTGGTCTGATGGGGATATGTAAGAAGTCATAAAGAAATCAATCAGATGTAGAAGGTGACCAACCGTCGGGTGAAAATCCGTCATGGTACAAGAACTCCATCAGGTCATCAAAATCCTCTGACGAATCCGAAGCTGGGGACAGGGAAGGAAAAGGAGGAAAGCTCTCATCTTGTAGACAACCCAGAAGTTGATCATACAACGAAGGGGGTGCTACGTCGGAGGAAGGTTGAGGGAGAGTAGATGCCTCGGTTTCATGCTCAACGTCCGCAGTAGAAACCTCAACAACTTCGCCATCGAAAAGAACCGGCGAATCGCCTTCTTCAAAGTAGGTGACTGGCGTTGATTCGGGAGGGTGGATGGATTCGGAGCACTGCAGAACAGAAGAAACACTAACCAGAGAGCCACCCTCTTCCGCTGAGAGAGGAGTACTGCAGACTCTGACGGCTCAACCCGGCAGTTTTTATCTTTGTTCACAGTGCCCAGAATATCTTGAAGTTTCTTGTGCAAAACAGTGAATCGCTCCTCCTGTTCCTTGAACTTCTTTTGCAGAAATCGATTGGAAGCTCGGAGGTACTGATTTTCTGCTTGGAGGGTGGCTAACTCACTTTCCATAGTCTCCATCAGATCCCGCTTCTTATCCCTCGCTTTTTGAGCTGCTTCACGATTTAGTATTTTCCTAAAAGAAAGAAAGGAGAAAAATAAGTCTTACCTTCTCACCATCTTCTGTTCTTCAGTGAGATAATCGAGTCTGGCTCGTTTCCTTGGAGCGTACTTTTGTGACTCATCGCACTTAAGACCCACTCTTCGACCCAGGGCAAATCTCGAGATTGGATAAAGAACTTTCGGGGCGGACACGCCTTGCGAACTTGCAGAAAGAACAAAACCAGGACTTAACCTCACCCCCGACATTTCAAACAGCAGAGAAGACCGCCACCAACCTGGCAAATTTCTATTGGCCAGAGTTTTAAAGCTAGCAAATATAAACAATCCACATTTGAACTCCACGAAACTTGCATAATTAGGGCGACTATTTTTTACTAGATGGTAACTCATTTGAGTTAAATTTTGCCCCATGTCAGCCCGACTAAAACTTGAGTCGCGGGTAACTCGAATTTTGAGTGAAATTCGTTTATCGTCATTGTGGTGCAGCTGTTATTGATTTTTGGTATCCCGGACATCAAAATTCACACAGGTCCGGCCATAATTCAATGTGCTCATTTTGCCGATTATTATATGATTGGATATTTGTTCGTTTTCATTAGTTCCTCTCCTCACGTGTTGCCCCACTACTTGTCGTTTGTTAGAACACTTACGTATGCCGTTTGTGTTCACGTATGAGAATACAATGACACACATGATATCCAGCAGTCTTAGCGAATTGGGGGTATTAAATGTTTTTGGTCGATTCGGCCGCAACATGGCCGTTCAAAGGAGAATGGAGTAACAGGCGCGCTTAAACACGCAACACTTTGTGTGTATCAGCCCCAAGGAGGATCAGTACATCCTGGTCACTTCTTCGAAAGGTGATTTTTCTGTGTCAGCTACCTCTTTCTATGAAGGTCCATCCCTTCCGGGCCCATACTGATCCTGTTGCTCGCCACCTCTATCGAGAATCATGACGCGTTAAAGTGTAGCTGCCTGGTCTTTGAGGCTATCAGTGGCTACCACAGAGATTGCACTAGCTGGAACACAGGAAACCTTTTCTGACATGAGATAGGTTTGACCTCCTTGGATGAATATATACCAACCACCCTTCTGCATGTGGCGGTTGCTTGTTTGGTAGTAGCCTTGCCCACTACGCAAATTGAGGAAGCCACTGCAAGCTTGGGATACAAGGCAGGCCACAAGGAAAGGTGAACTTTGTGGGGACGGTTTCCCATGGCATCTTCTCCGGATAAGCAGGTCAGAGTAGTGTCAAATACTTCTTTCCCTCCAGGCTTAACAAACCTGATTTTAGCAAGCAGATTTTGCTCTAAAGCTGCAAAGAAATCACCCTGAACTCTTGAGTTCACCAGCGCAGATCAGCGCGGAGAATCACCGAATAAAACCGCAAAAATGAAGACAACTTGTACTAATTTAAAAGGGGTCTCGAGGGATCGCTGGCTGCGAGAGCAGTCGAGGTGTTTCCAGCTGACCCGATCACGGTCACACATCAATGTTGACCCTAAACTCCAAGACAAATCGGAAGTCTTACCCCAAATTTTCAGTATGGACGTGTTCCCAGAAAGAATCAATCCACGCGTCTACACCTACAGGAGAGGAGGCCATTCCCATCTTCTTAGACTGACAGCTGCCTGCGATGCTTCATTGGTCTGAAGGTGTAGCGTCCATAGGTGGTTTATACCACCACTCTTGTTCTGCGCTTCCGAAAACTCCACCGTGAAATCGTTTCATAAAAAATTATTTCATCCTCGAGCTCTGTTATCCTACCAGTCTCCCATGGCCACATCTTTCATCAAAGATGGCATATGCTTGAGTCGCACTAACTGCATTTTATTTGGGTAGATTGGGCCGTTTCACATTAGGTTTTCTTCAGGTCTATGGTGCCATCCAAATTTTCGTGGGTGCGAGATTTCAAGTCCCCTCCAGTAGCTTGGAAAGCGAGGACGGTTCGAAGGTCGTCGGCCTCTGATCAACAAAATCATCCAAAGAGTCCCACAGGGTAGCTCACATACGCTCAGGCTGTGGTGAAAAGTCGGCTACCCATCATATGTGAACGCTTGGCCTGTGAGTAATGATCAGGTCGCCCGATCGCCTTGAGAGAGCGAAACTCGAATGTAGTGCATCTGCTGTTCGAAAGGGGCTGACTGGGAGTTCAGTGAGAATGCGACGGCTGCTATCAATTGTGGGTGATGTTCACTCTATATGAAAACCAAAATCCCCCACTACTCATCAGTAATCAAATACCGCTCAATAACTCAATGACTTCTGTGGTTTAAACTTGAAGAAGACTCCTAGTCAATGGCTCGTTGATTGGAGTTAACGGGAGAGTTACTGTCTTCTCTTGAGTCTGTTGGGTTGCCTGGCGGCAATCTGAATACCAGCAAGTCAAATGGCAGCTGCATCTGTCTTTCGGTTAGCAGGTAGCGTGGTGATTGTGGTGGCAGAAGAATGGACGCTAGCACGAAAGGCAAACAAGCACTGAGATACGGCTTTGTCCCATGATCTGATGTTTTCTGAACTCACAAAAAATTTTTAAGATGGACCTCGATGTGAGCTTGACGCGTTTCACGGCACCGTTACCCTGCGGATGATAGACAGTCGTTTTCGTATTTCTTATGCCCAGTATTCTACACAGTTCATACATGAATGTACTCTCGAAAGTTGATTCACTGTCAGAGTGCAATTGAGTCGGAGCACCTCAGGGAGAGATTCAATAATCAAAAATGAAACTTGCGGTCGTTCCGCCATCTACCTGTAACAGGGGCACGGTTTCGCACCATTTGGTGGAATGGTCTATCATCACGAGGATTCACCTATTCCCCCAGCTGGTCTGCGGTAGAAGTCCGACGATGTCAACATGTCCTACCTCATTCGTATACTTTGTCAGCATACTCAATAACGGTGCGCTCCGCCGCCTCTTAGGGCTTTTAATTTGTGCACACAGGCCACAATTATTGCACACACTCCTGACGTCCCTTCGATGGTGAAGTCACCAGAAACGCTGCCTTGCGACTGCTTCTAATTTTTTCTGGCCCTCACGTCCCAAGTTCTTATGAAGTTCCTCCAAAACCATATGAACCGCTGACTCGGAAACTACAATCAGAGCACCATATTCGCAGTCATGTTAGCAACAAAGATCATCATCGGCAATATAGAGACGGCGCCACAAGGGCCACAAATAGCACACACCCCAACTACATCCAGCCATCTCCACGGAGGCCGAAACTGGACCACGTTCTTTTATTCGCGTGTATGTGGTCTGCAGACCAGCACCGTTGCTTCGGATGATTGCTCGCCCATTGTCCTCCTCCGGTCTGACGATAATCATCATCAAGTAGCCAGTCGAGCGTGACGGACGATCTCCGTGACCATGATTTGGTCTTTTAGACAATGCATCAGCGTTTCCGTGGCGTAATCCAGACCTGTGTTTTCATTCGACGTCATGCATTTGTAAAAATTCTTGCCAACGAGCAACTTGTCCCTTTGGATCTTTGAAATTTCTCAACCACTAAAGAGATAAGTTATCCGTTCGAACCACGAAAAAGCTTCATAGGAGTTATCGACGGAAATGTTTGCTAAAATGCACCAAGGCGAGCATTTCTTTCCTAGCAGTACGATAATTTCTTCTGTTTCCACAAGCAGTGACACGCTCTACGTGGCTGTCTAATTGGGACGTTACAGCCCCACGGCAGCTTCACTGGCGTCAGTGCCTAGGATAAACATGCTCACGCCTAGCTTGGCATCCGGAAGCGCTAGAATAGGGGCAGTGCACAACACACCTATTGACCGGTCGAACGACTGTTGGCACTCCTCAGGCCAGTCGAACAGAGTCTGTTGTCCGTCAACGTCGTCAAGGGTTTGGCAACGCGAGAACGAACGGTCAATAATACGGAGCCAACCCAGCAAAACTGTGGACCTCGTCAACACTCACGGGAGTTGGCCGTTCATCCACCTCATGCACGTTCTTGTGACCACGACCCACACCAGCTCTGGAGATGTGTCTGGACGCTGTGTCCTTAGTATTTCACCTCAGTCAACGTGACCGAACATTTCACTGGATTCAACTTCAATCTAGCCTCATCTAGTTTGGAAAGGACATTGGACAAGTTGTACAGATGTTTATTGATAGATCGTCCGTGGAAGATCACATAATCCAAGTAGACCAGACATTGTTTAAGGGTTAGATCACGCAACACCTGTTGCACCAACCTCTGGAACGTGGCCAGCACATTCGTCAATCCGAATGGCATGGTCCTGAACTCATACGGACCGGATGGTATTACCAATGCGGTTTTCATGCGATCACTGGACTCTACTTCCACTTGCCAATAATCAGACGCCAAATCGAGGGTGCTAAACCATTCGGCCCCCAAACAGCATCAATAGTTTTGTCGATCCATGATGGTGGAAATGAATTGTTTTAGTCACCACATTCAACCGAAGATGATCAATACATAATGCTGAAATCCATCCTTTTTTCTGTTTGACACTACTGGAGACACCCATGGGGATATTGACGGTCGGATAACACTTCTCTCCAATATCTCCGTCAATAATTTTCCCACTTGCCCTTGAAAATGGATTGGCAAGCGACCAGCCGCTTGCTTAATTGGGCGTGCCCCACTTGTGTCAATACTGTGTAGCACAACATGAGTGCACTCAAGCGGTTGTCCTTCCCATCAGAAGGTCGCCCGGTGCTTTTCCATTACTTCCCCTACTTTGTGCGTCATATGTGCCGGAAGGTGAGAAACAATGCCCTTGATAATTTTTTGCCACTCGGACTCGCGGTGCACCTTCCCACTGGCTGGATGCTGTCTCCTAGGCAACCTCACAAGACCCGACAATGTTTTGTAAGCAGGTTTTAAAAACAGCTCACTAAACATACGTGCCACACGGCTAAGCAGACCCGGGATACACCCGTTGGCGACTAAATACTCACTTCCCAAAATTACGTGAAACGATCATTCCGGGACGACCAGGGGTCTCAACGTACAAGCCCACTTCCTCACCTGCACAGTTCCGCGGACACGAACCACGATGTATAACGGTTGTTAATTAATAGCTAGAAACTGGCAGATAGGCACCGCAATAACATCAAGCTTTCACGTGGTATGCCTCTTTGTTAATCAGATTACATACGGGCCTGGAATCCCGCAAACAATCAAAGTCTCGATCACTAGTTCGTGTTTTCAAAACAGGCCGTGATACAACACCCCTATTCTCATAGTTAAAATAAAAGGAATACGCGAATGGCATTCCGGAGACTAACCGACATGTGTACGCTTCCGAGCGTATAATGGGCACCAAAATGCCACCTGTCCATGCCAGCCACAGGTGAATCATCTCTGCCAGTAGAGCCGCCCGTCTGTTAGAACTTCCACTCCTGGCTGACTTTGTGCACAATTTTCGCCCCTTGCGTAAGCGCCTCCACGGGCCGTTTGACCACGTTGTCGATTGTCATGGACACTCTGAGTCACACAGTTGAAGTGTTCACCCGCGGACTCAACACGTTCAGCCAGCTTCACAGCTTTGGCTGAGATTTTAGGGGGGCGTAAAAGAAATTGACGCTGAGACCGCGGCGGTCAAATTCCTTCCAAAAATCACTCTAAATACTGTTTTCTCTCTGCTTCTGCTTCTTCTCTACAAGCTTCAGCCGCGCGAGTCTGTTCAACTGCTTTATATAATCCATCAACCACTCCGTAAGGGGTTGGCGTCGTTAATGAAACTCATTATGATGCTCGACTGTAGGGCGAATGCCCGCGATATAGGCTCTCACAACCGTCAGTAGTGTGCTGTGAGCCACATACAAGTGACAAGCTACATCAAAACACAATCAGGAAGTAATAAACTAGACAGTAATCAGACTATCAGTGATAAAATGGGGTATGTTACCCACGGCTACACCGTCCCATATGAACTGTAGATAGAAACAACCACGTGATAACTCCGGGTGCAATGGTTTATAAGAATGAAGTTTAGTCCACCAGTTTCTACTTGAAATACTGACAAGGAAACAGACTGTAAATATAAGTCAAATATGTAACTCACCCAGAAACATGGTGGCATAGTCCTCCCCAGGATTTGCTTTGATATTCAACGTTAAATTCGATGCAGACGCAACGTGATCGGGAATTACAACTTCATCTATATCTCCCAAACCAGGTGAAATCGAGCATTTCCGCAAGGCAGGATGTGTTTCACCACAAAAATTCCGACGGAATAATTTTCAGAAAGCAAAATCGGTCACAAATGCCAACAAGATGTCTTTGTCGAAAAAAAATTCTTAAAACAAAAATGTGAATATGAACAATTTTCAGGTATATTTGATTTTCTTCTCTTCACAACACAACTAATACACTCGATAAAATGTATATTCGTCCCCAGTAATGCATTTTAACTCTTCACGAAAGATGTAGAGAATCAGTTTTCGCGCCCAGACGGATATTTTAAACTCGCTTCGACCTTGAAACACTACACCGGTGATCTACACAGTTGCCAGAACATTTCATTTTTGGATTAAATTCCAGTCGCAGTACTTCGCACCATCTTCACACCTGGGCTGCATCGAAGATTACCTTAGTATCACTGGAATTTTCATGAACATTTTCCATCCTTGGTGAGCTCAGTTCTTTAATTCTTCAGTTATCTGGTATCGAAGTTTTTGTAGGTCACTTAGTTTGTACGCTTCGCGTTAAAATCACGCAACCCGACCGTATTTAACCGTAGGGAAAATGTTTAATATTTGAAACGGTTAATGAGACTATGGCGACCAGCGATCGTGTGTCTTCTCTAAAGATCCCGGCTGCAACCGTGTATTCCCGTTTGTTTGTTTTGTACGCATGGTTCTGTGTACGCCTGCTATAGGAGGCCTGTAATGAACGCAGCGCCACTTTCTTCTACAGTGCAATTAACTGCACGCAGCGAATGTTTGCCATTTTCTTAATGACTCATCTACCGTTCCACTCTTCCAAGCCGTTTAACTCGGACCTATTAGAGCCTTTTGCATGCAATCAAAGGTTCCACGCGCTTTTCGCTTGGCGCGCTTGCCAGCATCACTGAGTGGGCTGTAGCCCATCTCGCGCTTCTTTTCTTTTTCCTCTTGATTGCTGCCGTTGGTTCCAGATGAGGCCAAAGCTAATTGCTTGTAGCATTTCTGAACATCGTTGGAAATTTACGGTGAATCTCCTCACCCCATTGCGTCCTTTTTGTTCGGTGATTGTCGCTAATACGTTTTGATTGCTCTTCAGGGACGGCATCCTAACCTGTTAATGGATGATGGTCAAACACATACCATATTGTCCACTACAAGATTGTATCGGTGAAAACTGGAGTTATTGCGGTACAAATTGAAAAATTCTACAAGACAATGAAGTAACTCACCTGGAATACGTAAAATCCTTGAAAATTAAACGAAGATGTCCATACAACTAGGGGGACGATCAGGCACCACTCATCAATGGGGGTGATGAAACAGAATGGTCATTGGTTGGTTTGGAGCAAAACGATCGTTTGTGGATCAAAGAATTATAGGACGTAGAATTTACCGGAGGATAAATATGAAAGGAAAATATCTACTTCTGGCATTTAGATTTTTATTTAGCTTATACTGACTAACAGTGGTGGAAATGATCACAATCGCTGAAGTAAGAATAAAGGTTACCAACTTAGTCCCATATGAGGAAGCTAGCAAACTTAGGGCTATCATGGAAGGAAACTGATAATTTCCAGTCCAAACGCAGTAATCTCGAAGTTGATCCGATACACCTTATCGACCTCAATGGTCCTCACCTTTATTACAATAATTAAGAAATCATTTGCCTTGCATCTGTACAGATGGTGACTACCGCGATGGAAATGTGAGGGAAACCTCTCGGATGAAAAAGAGTTGTCTGATGGTTCCAGTAATACGGAAGTGAAGTAGTTGACTTATCTCGACCCCAGAGCTAGCTTCGACGCAGCAGTAATAACAACCGAACTGGACAAAGCAAGTAATTTATCCCTCGAGCGCAACTGTACAAGTTATAGTCAGCAATGTAATCAAATAACAGTGATGAGCAATAGGTTCACTGATAACCACCACACGTAGTTTTGTGGGTGCGATTCCCTACATCTTCGAATAAATTGTTTGAGTTTACCTTGACATCCTTTCATCCCAAGGGTGTCACACGTCCCGTATTTGCTGTCAGGCTGCGCGCAAAGTCAGCCAAAATGCAGTTCGGACTTTTGATACGCTCAGCTTTCCAACCCTGAAACAATGCCAGAAAAAACACCTGCTCTGCACTCCTCTAGATCTAAGCTAAAAGACCTATCTCTTGATCACCTTTTCTGCAACAGAAGGAGAACCCTGTTCCGCTGACCAAAATCTAAGCACGGATCATGGCCGGCCGTACAATGTAGTTTCCGCCCCTGCAGCGTCAACTCATGTTCCGATGCTTACAGTAGAAAGTTTCGTTTTTGTTTCTGTTAACTGCAGTCCCTTGACAGACTTTCGAAACATAAGATTGGTGGTAAGAGCACAGCGATCACTCACAAACCGTCTTCGGTGTTAACGGCCCCAAGAATTAATAAGTGGTTTTGCAAAATATTCTTACTCCCAATGACTCGCAACAGAAGAAGCCTGTTGGAGTCACCTCCCTCGAATCAAATTGCAGTTCGTTGGCTCGCTTCCTTAGGCATCTGTATCTGTGGCCACACCGCAACCCACGTTATATCTTCTAAAGTCTTGCCCTCAACAGATGGAACTGTTGAGGGTTCCATGGGTGAAGGTTTGCGAACTTCCCCCGAAGAAGGGGAATTTGACAAGGATATACGGGCCGCATTTTGTGACGTCAAGCATGCGCGTCGAGCGTTTACCGAGCCCATTTGTCGGTTGCTGGCTATGGCGGACTTCTTATTGCCATTTGCACTCTTTTCGTTTATAACCTTGTATGTGCTCATACGTTAAGTTGAACAAGTAAGGATACCGACAAGTTCCCCGCGCACTTGAACGTATGACTCACCCCTCAAACTCAACAATATATTCCTAGATTACTGGTCGCGTTATTCTCGACCGGTGGTCTTCGGTTCACTTGGTCCTGAAACTTTATTGCACCATGCATAACCTGAGCACCAGCGTCTCACCAGGATTATGAAAGCGGACTCTCAACGTCCTTATTGTTGTTGATGCGACAGAAAGCGTGGATATTGTATGTCAGCATCAAGACGAGGCATGGTTGTTTTCGCTTGGGCCCAACTATCATCAACAAGGGTCACCCGTTCAATAGAATGGTCACCAGACATCCAGTTAGACACATTGACCATGCGTTGTTCCCTCTTGGTACTGCCTGTTACTAGTTTTAAAAGCCAATTAAAAATCTGCGCTTCGAATTTTCAGTCAAGTTAATTCCTACGGTCTGAAAAGCTACTTCGGATCACTGCCTCCTGAATACGATTCTATGGGCCACAACCGACATGGATTTCAAGGTGCAATTCAGAATTCAGACAGTTTAGTTGTGCCGCCCAAACTGTGCACCTACTCTTATCGTTTACCTTTTCCGCGCATAGTACTTCGTTTTCCTGATGACCCTTCCCATTTATCCGCAGAGTGTAGGCTGACAGGACAGCTGAAGGACCCAAGTGATTTTCACATTGTTCGAAACAAGTGAAGGCAGGAAATCCGCGAACGCACTAAACTCGGCCAAACAATGGTCCTCTGTAGTGATTGTAATTCCCAACCAAACATTGTGTGCTACCGTTGTTTTACGACACGAATACTTGCGTTGTGTTGCTACTAATAACATCACGATTTGGCTGAATGGCGCCCTGTTTTATCACTACTGCACAGAAACTATCACCCTATTTGAGGTGAGCACGTTGCTGAATACTATTTCGTATTTCGAACAACCACATCTTCCGAAATGTTAGTACGGACAAACACATTTTATCCAGGCACGTGCGTCTACTAAGGAAAAATAAACTTTTACCTCTCTCTGCGACTGCCTGAAGGCTAGACGTCTTCGGCCCCCTCGTTTTGGTCGAATTACTCTGAGAGTATTATTCAGTAGCCCACAAAGTTGCACTACCAAACTGACACCCTACTATACCAATTCAGAGCTTTCTGAAACATCTTATCTCTGAGTTTTCGGTACTGGAATTTGACGACCCTTTAATCAGCGTTCACTCATATAGTGCGATGGGCCTGGAAAAATCCACCTCAGGATCCTCAAAGAAGCGGCTGTTAGGTTACAGAACCCCTTTATAAGCTTCTTGCACAGACACTAGTTGATGTATGGAAAAAAGCCTGGTATGCGCTCATTTTCAAGGCAGTAACCGGTATGTCCCGCATAACTACGGGCCAACCAGACGTACTGGCATTCCGTGAAAGATAATGTAGCGCTAATTAAAGCGCGCCATCCTCAGTCCCTTGCCGCCAAAATGCCCCCCTTCCATCCAGAATGGCCTGCTTTGTACGAATATGCTTATCTTCAGGGATATTCTGATCAAGGCATAAGACAGTGACCCCATCTGAGATGTTTCTTCTTCCGTGATCTCGTCAAGACTATTGATCGTGTTCCATATGACCCCTTCAAACACAAACTGGGGGTTTATAGTATCCAAGAAGAAATGGTATGTTGGATTGCCTTCGTTCTCGATAACATAACTTCCAGAGTTACAGCTGGGTCAGATATTTCCTTTCCCTGGGTGATTTATGCAAAAGTTACTGAAGGGTCAATGCTAGTGTAGCGACCTGGGGATTTCACTTGCTTGCCCCCGGTGTGTGCAAGATAGCTCCAAAACCGAAAGTTGCATGTTGTGCCTAGGCTATCAAAAATTTCGCGTGATATGTGGTGCGCGATTGTTCCTTTGTATACCGTGTGGCTGCTTGATGCGAACCCGAATCACACACCTCCGGTCTATTCACTCGTCGACTGCCGGCTTTTAGCCTCCTTAGCTAATTTGCATGCAGCCGTCATTTCTGGTGATATATCCAACGCCCTGTATATTTTGTCGAATAAATATTCGACCTCTACTCTCAACAGCCTTTCCAGATTTTGCATTTGGTGAATTCGTTTGCGAGAAATCAGCCTAGTGCGCCGGGCACTTTACCAGGTCCTCTGGTATTTTTTATTCAAATCAACAACCCTCCAGAAAACGTTTCCAGCAACGCACCCTTCTACGCTGATGACCTGATACTCTTGAGTGCCATTGATCCCACAGCAGGCTGGTCTTGACACGACTGAGTACTTGTCGCACAGCTGAGGCCTTTTACTAAGTGACAATAGGTACGCACATATTTCGCTCAATGGGAACTCTGGTATTGCCTTTGTGTGTTATACTGCATTCGGTACATTAGACATCACGAAAGTCGAAACAAAGAAAAATCGTGGCATCTGATTGTTGTTTAACTCGTTCTTCGCACATCACTAGGAGATAGGTTCTTCATTTTTGACATTTTACTACACCCACAAAACACGCTGACTGTGGAACGGAGCCGGTCCGACCCTGGCAAGAGTTGATAGGGAGTCGGATCTGAGTATGCGTGCAACAAAATCCACAGTCAGTCGAACTCTGACCGGAGTCGTTTCGGAGTGGGTCAGAGTTGGCTCCCAGTTGGCCAGAGTAGGATCCGAGTCGGCCAATCACTCCAAGTGCACCTTTCTTACAGTGATGCTTATTTCCTTCAACTACTAAAGCTGTTCGAACACTACTTGAGTCAGTGCCAACGGATTGCTGACATTAGTCCGTAGGTATCACCGGCTTCCCTTCTCAGCGATCTATCTTATTTGGCAAAAACTGTCAAGCCAACTTAACAGGCGCATTTTTATCACGAAGCATTTACTTCGAGCGCCTTTGGATGACCTTACGCAGACCGGTATGGAGATGGACAAAGGACGTGTCGAATAACTGTCCAAATTGGCTGACAACAGACATCTTGCAACTGTTAATAAATTCAGTGATGTAATACATCTGGAAAGATTACTTTGTTCCTTTCAACAACTGCAGCCTGGACCAGCAGTCTTCCTGATGATATCAAGAATTGTGTACAATGGATATCACTTTATTGGATACAAAGCAGGAATAATTACAGACTCGTCACCCTGGTATACGCACACTCGTTTGAAACTTATGTCGACAACGCGCTCAACAATTGTAACAGTGAATTCGCACGGAAGATATAAAGGACGAAGGGGGAAAATCCGAAGTTAAGAAACTCGCATGCAGATAGGGAAGACCGACAGTGAACGTCGTTTGGCCGGTGGTTGTCAACTTAATAGGTTCGTCTATGAACAATAACACAGTTAAATGACTTGTTGCATGAAAACATCAAATTGGCCCTGGGCATGAAAGTTGTTGGTGGGTGGCGTAATTAACCAGCAGGGAAGCATCAGCTTGTAGCACATATATGTCCCCAATCTTCGCTGAAATCGAGCGTTCGCATACACGGTTGTGCACCTATATTTCCTGTGACTTCTGCCCTTTCACAAGCCGCTTCATTTGAGAAATCAAGTTCTCAAATGGAAATGACCAGAATGTGAACAGTGGACCGAGTTGTTCAACATCGCCACACAAATGAGATAAGCAATGCACGTTATATACAGCTTCGTCAACACCGTACAAAAACACAAAATGGTTAACGATTTTCAGTATTAAATCACGAGAAATGTGAACGAATGGTACATGAAGGATGGGAAAGAATGCACATAAGTTCGGAAAGTTTTCATGACAGTCGTTTCGAAAATGCTTTTTTAAGAAGAACTGGTCCCAAATGTAGAAGAAATTACCTGTACTCTGTGGTTTTTCACCTGTCAGACAAAACAGCAGAACGCTTTCGGGAGTAGTCCATCATGAGGTACTCGTGTGCACGACGGATATGCTGACGTCGATGGCTTTCTACATACTTGTTGATTTTGTTAAGGTTTGTTGCATTATTTTGAGATTGCTGTGCCTTGTTTGATCAGTTTCGGAGGGTTACCCTATCTTTCTTCATTTTTCTAAGAATGAACAGTGCCAACCATTTCTATTCTTACACCAGCTACTATAACCGTTTCTTTTACTCTTATTCAGTCTTATTCATTTATAAATGTCAAAATAAGACATTCTTCTTCCATGTTCTTTCTTGATTAGCTTATAATTCTTACCATTTCTCAATACGTGAACAGTCACTTTGCTCCAACCCGACCAA
>LUCH01003637.1:30720-56211 GCA_013368495.1 Paragonimus heterotremus | reverse complement strand
AACCATTCCGAACGTCTTACTGAACAAAAGCCAATCAGGGAATACATCGAAAGTGGATAATCTACGTGTTCATAGCACTAAAGAGTGGGAAAAAATTACGAGGTCAACGATTCAGCTACAATAATCTGAGGACCACATGACCTAGGCAAATTTTTGTTGTGTGGTACGTATAAAGCAAACATTATTATGAACCGCAGAATGTGGCACTCATCCACATCCCGTGAGATGTAACGTTTCACGGACATTAATGTGGTTTGTTGCCATTCTCACAAGCTGTGTACTTTATAGGTAACCAGGCCAAAGTGGGACAAGAATAAAACTGTGTACAAGGAACTATTGCATGAGAAACATCTTGATAAGTACTGGGAATTACAGGCAGCAAAGTACTCTCTCAAGTTAGTACGGTAGTAAGTGATCAAAAGTGGTTAGCTAGTAGCAGAGTTACACCCATAACTTTCTTATCAACTGTAGAAACACAGCCATATGCGATAGACTATCCGTTATTTCGAGTATCAACCTTAAAAAAGAAATAAAATGAACCGGAGTCAGGATTTCGAGCTTCGCCTGTTGCCGTGGTTCAAAGAGAGAGAGAGAAAAGGATAGCAAAACAAAATTCTGACGAGTTTTTAGGAAATACTTTATCACCATCATACAGTAATACACTAGTAGTTCACATAAGCGTTTATCTGCCAAACAGCCATGAAAGAAGTAACAACTAGGGAGCAAACTAAATTGATGCACATACTCAAATTCCCTGCCTAGATATGTTCACCAGTTGTCATATCACAAATAATGAATCGGTGATGTCGTGAGCAAAGCTTATATCGGAGATAGCCATCAAATCGTCGGATAGAAATATTTTAAGACGTAACCGAACAAGGTGGTATGGGTGTCCATCTTTGAAAATGGTATGTTAAGGAGTAATTTAAAGTCGACGTTTGATCAACGTCAAAAAGTTCTTAAAGTTGCTGGTATGTACTGAGTGTACGTAACAGATCCAAGAAGTAGTAAGCTCACTAGGATGAAGTAATTCGGTAGAAATTCACCAAATACATAGCACAACCGGCAGCTGCTAAGGCACACTTTAAAAACGAACGATAAACATGAGCAATTAGGACCAACAATATAAAAGCGCACACAATGAAAATAACTGAAAGCTATGAACAGGAATAGCCAATCAATATCCACGAATTAAGTAACAGCAGACAGTGGAGAAGCCACAGACCAGGAAAGTAGTCGAAGGACACTTGAAAACTTCGTTGGTGAACGAGCTGTTAGTTTGTTTCCCAAAAGTATAACTACTTCGGGATACCATTTACTTTTCCAGAAGTATAACGAGTAGCCAAATCTTTAAAGGAAGTCATAAAAATGGGATATGTTTCCCTCAAAAACGTCAATCAATGCATGATTCCTATCAAGGGACAAAAAACTCAACGAACAATGAATTCAGGTTCACCCGATCAGTGAATCACTGAACTCCTAGGACTAGTAAGTGAGGGAACAAGAAAAACACGTTTTGTAACGGGAACGTTCTAACACAAGTTTCCCAACGGAAGATGAGGCAGGAATCAGGACTGGAAGAGAAATAAGGTGACACGGGTAATGTAAATTGCATTTGCCTTAACGGACAACCATGAAAAAGCGGCAGTTTCACACCGTGGAGTATACTACAGAAGGTGGGTAAAACAGTATGAACTTGGAGAAACGCGTTTAGAAGTCGGCTGGTGTCTACAGCGCAACAATATCATTCGTTAGTTGCAGGTACAGGCGGAGTAGGTTGCCATGGCACTTCTATGCAGTCTGGAGACGCCTCCTGTTGAACTACGTTGAACACCTTCTGTAACCACACGGTTGTTCGGTCTAAAAAAAAGAGATAACAAGCATGAAGATATACCGCTTAATGAAAAGTGCCGAATATACACCTTCTAAGAAAAAGCGCGTGCGAATTTGCACAATTCGTCAAAGGATTCGCATTCAGGAGCACACGTGAAAAAAGGCCTACCAATCGGAAAACCGGGACGGAAACAACCAACAGGTGAAACAAATAAAAATACGATGCCTGCTTTGCATATGTATTCAGGGCAGACAAAGTGCTTAGGGTAAATAAAGCAATGTGTGGTCGAGCCTTGTTCCAAGTGTAACTATGCTACTTTGGAATCGGGACTACGAGCAAAACGTTCTTTTTTTCTTCGAAAAATGGCGTTTGTGTTAAAAAACTCTTCGAACAGATGGCGAAATTGAACACCCTTGCCGGTCTTGCACACTGCGATAAAAAATTCACGATCATGTTTAAGCGTTTTGGATTGATGACGTAGGAAAAACGGAACCGGGCCTTAAGCACAAATCATTCATTTTTCTGTACGAAGCCTCGTAGATACAAGTTTTGACTTACGAGGTGAGTAACTAGCACTTTCATTTGATCGGATCAAATGTGAACTACACAGATCATGGATCGACGACTAAGAGTAAGGATAAGCAAACCGCTCCGGCTTTACCTCATGAGTATTTTGTACGTGCATTAGACTTCCTAAACTTAACAGTCAGCCCCTCCCAAGAAAGAAGCACTAGATTGGAAATACATGCCTATCAATGGTTTAGTGATCAACACGGGTGATTCGTAAGAACATGGCATTCAAATTCCGGTCGTTGCCAAGGATATTCACCACTAACGAGACCTAACAACAGCATAATTTAGAGACTAAGACTCCGATCAGGAAGTGGCTAGATGAACTTCATCTGAACAAGAAGGATGCGACCAAATGTGACCAGTGTACAGTGTATATTAATAAACACCCCGAATGCTTGCTCAACAACACACTGCACAAATTTGTATCAATTTTGTGGTGAAAAGTTGAATGAAGAATCTCAAGAGTGAGATAACTTGTCACAGTTAATATAACAATTGCTGTGTCATCTTCCGAAGCGATCGGACAACCTAAGCATTACTGACAAGTGAATGTGACTGAGTCTGTAGACATGATGACTCGGCTGTGACCAATGTGTGGCTAATGATTCAGTGATTAACTTGGTCGCCCCAGAAGGACGCGGATCCTCGACTAAAATCGAACGGCGAAAATGATGATGAGCTGTAACGACAGCGAAAATCGAGTCTGATGCTTCTTTTTGAAGGAAGTTGACTGGAAAGTCTATCTATGAACAAAGGCGGCAACCTCGTTCCCTAATGCTTGTTCAGTTAGTCGATGCATGGACATGTTCCTTTTGTGCTTTGTATCCCTGCTTTCAGTTGACCATTCAATCGAGTGTCGGATCGGTTACTAGAACTGAATGATGATCGTTCATTCTAGACAATTACGCGTGGAAGCTCACAAACTCATTTGTTTAAATTTTATTTCGTGCATGTAATTTAAAAAAAAAAAACGAACAAAATGATGCTCTATCAAACATCTTGCACAATGCTATTAGAGCTTTTCAAACTTGTTCGAAACACAATATCGCTCCAGGAACGCAAGCGGTTATTTTTTGAGCAACAGGTCCAGTTAGGTAAAACGAATGCAACTCACACATTCCGGACTCGATAAATGCTGGTTTCCTTTTCCAAGCAACACCAATGACGTAAACCGGTATACCCAGAGCCATTAGGCCCACACTCAGCAGAGCATCCTTCGGCGAATCGTAAATGGAAAACACGCCGATACTGATGTTGACAATCAGATATAGAATCGGAAGAAAAATAGGCAACTGAGAAGGGATAAATGGAAAGAAATCAGAGGGTTTTGATTAAGAATGATTGGTAATCGTGCTCTCATGTTATGACCGGGCACATAAAATGTAAATAACACGAAGCCTTGCTTCTTTGCACAGGTAACGCAAAACACTAAGACCCTCTGATTAACCACGACAGAATGGTACACACGTCAATGATAAGCATCACAAACGTTTCTAACATGCTCAAAAAGTAACCATGATTTGGTCCACTTAAGTTGGTTCTATCAGAGTGTGAATGGTAGATCATAAAGTTTCTATGATAAGCAGATTGCAGCCTGAAGGTAATCGAAAGTTGTCTCCAAAAGTGTTTTCAGGAATTCTTCTTTCACATTCAGACGTCTGAGTTGATCTCTCGTCGTCACCTGAGCCCCATGCACAGGGCTATTTTGGCCTTGACGGTTTGAACTCAACAATCGGGTAGAGACGTCTGACTTCGAATTCGGCTGTCTCTGCTTGTTACGAACTTCTGCAATACAAAACGGTGACTTGCCATTATGTACCGTCATTCACGAACAGGGCCAAAATGATCACATAATTAGCTGAATGGGGCCAATTTTCGTGCAAAATCGCTACACGTGTTGGCTGCGCCGCCTTGAATCTAACCAGACATTGGTTCACACAAAAGACTGATGTACCAGTGGTATCCGATGGAGAAGGATCAAAAGACAAAACTTACTTAAACAACTTGTACGGCTAGCCCGTACTAACCAACTATCAAACAGAACGTAAAAATAGACCGGTTTTCATTCCAGTGAGTAGCATTAAGAAACACATGGTAACCCCACAAGTAGCTCTTCAGTTGGCCAGTTTCAACCGCCAAGGGTTGGATCACCGTGTTTTAAATCATTGGAATTCGATATATAACTTCAGAACCCTTGCCGTACGTCAGTTGATACTAGCAGGTGGCGAATAGCAAAACGCACGACTTCGCAAAATACATCCATGGACTTGAAATCTGCAAGTGAAAACGTGTAACTGAGGTGAAGTTGGCAACCGCAATCAAAAATACCTGGAAGCAATACAATCTTGCTGGAACAGCCGATGTCAAACGGTCTGGCTTGAGTAAAATAATCTACGAAAACGGTACACCAAAATGTAATTTGTAAAAATGATTTCAATGTTGAACGGAACGTTTAAACAGCTTATAGCTTTTAGCCTAGTGAATTCAGATATACCAGTGGATCTCCTCTAAAGAAGTGGAAATAGAAGAGAAAAATATAAAGTCTAATGGGCCGTGAGGTAACCCGTTCAAGAGATATGTTTTCCACCCTTTTTACGGACGGTGAAGAGGCGTTCGATGGAGAATTACTCATTCCGTCCTCCGAGATTAGATTTACAGGCAAAATCCCCTTGTTCTAAGAGGAATCAATAATCACCCCAATCCTTAGGAAAGGCCAAGGGAGAGTGTTCACCATCAACCAGGGAATGTGTAAAATTTCAGTCGTACCTAAGCTGTTGGTGTTCGTTTCGCTCTGCAGGTTATCCCAGGGAGTGGGTGGTAGCGCAGGGGGTACCAAGCTGAGTTTTGCTCAGAATATGAATGCAGATCAGATCGTCTCCTCCCGCGCCAGCCACTCAAACACCGTTACGTTTGCTTTCGATGCTACTGACAGCGCTGTTCTCTAGGATCGCTTGTTAAAGAATAAAACACATGAGAAGTATGTGCTTCTTCTAAAAATTGTAGACAGTCAGAACTCAAAGGGAAGTGAGGCTTGTGACAATTTTGCAATGGCTTGCAGAAAAGCTGTCCTACCTCCCACTTTGTAACCAATATCCTGCATACAGACCTTCCATTAAAAAGCCAAACACCATACCTACATTAGTTTGTGGATATCGCGTTTCTCTGCAAGCACACGTAGACAGCTCTCAAATCAATGAACAGCTTGGGGACTAAATGATCACGATACAACACGTATACTGAACCGTTCAAGTACTCCTTTAAGAATGGCAGGGGCCTTTCATTATGCCCTCTCTAGACGGCTACCGCCTAGATTTCGTTGGGAGTTTTGTTTACCGAGGGAATTTAACCACAGTTGGCAGTGGTGTTAGTGAAGACATCGCCTTACGTACTGATACGATTCGGTTGTCTTCGCTAAAAATAGGCAGCACTAAGACCAGTACTAGCATTGAGATGTCACCAATCCCTCGTTGAAGAGCAGGGTGGGGATAGAAGATAAGCATTGCCGGTCAGAAGCTATGAGACGACTATAAATCGAGACCAATGTGGGTAAATTAGCATGCTTGTAGCCAACATCTTCTTTGCATACCATTACACGTACGCCTGTTTGCAAAGTTTCCAAAAAAACCACAATGCATCGAAATAACACAACCAAAATTGGGTCACATTAGCGTGCAGAAGAGAATTGATAAGGATGTTTCCTTTTTATTATTGTCATGTGACCTATCTTGTTTTTCTATTCCAGAAATACAAGTTGTCCCAGAAGTGTGCACTCGAATACGAAATCTAGAGTCCTAACCAAGGGGTTTATCTAACGAACAGACCTCCTAATCAAATCGGGTGAGAGAACGAGCACAACACATTGCTGAAACCACAGCTTTTGATACATGTCGCCGTAAATGTCTCAGCATTTGAAAGGTAGATATCAATCAGTTCAAATGAACAAAGTAAAAATACGATAGTTCCCCAAAAGATATTATTACCACAATAACTGTTTCACCAAACTATAGATAATAAGTTGCATACAAGAACTAAAGGTTATACAGATTCACTGTACTACTAAAAACTGACAATTTCCCTATTGAATCTGAGACATGTCCTGCTGTGTTCTTAAGTGAGCCGCGTTATTTGTGGCCTTTAAGAAGAGGTTTATAGCAGTGTTTTCAACACTTAGGTACATTCCCATGCCAGCTAGTCTGGCAATGTGTTGTGTTTGTCTGCTCGCCCGACTTGGTTAAGAGACCTGTTCGTTGATTACGGACAGTTCTGGCTGGACGCAAATCTGTAGTAGATGTACTCCGGAGTATTCTGGAGGACTAGACAGCAAACTGCGCTAGAACCGCACACCCAGGATTAGACAAGATTGAGCCAATTGTGAGGGCGGCAGTGAGGATATAGGAGCATGGTTGAGTGTAGTTTGTAGTAAACAAATCAGAGCAAGAGATAAAAGTGCACTGCACAGTATGGCATAGCCAGCAGTCACGAGTGCTCATATACAAGCCTTAGACAGACCCTTATAGAGGCACAATACACAACATCGCGACTGGTTTATCGCGCCGGTGATCTGGACTGACCAGTGGACGATGATGACGTTAAGAAGCGGATATTTGGTAGTGGATGTCAGGTGACAGCACACGCCCAATCTTCAGATACACACAGACTTAGAAAGTTAGAACGTGTACAAAGGATGCCAGTGAACTGACTGCCACGCCGAACACTTTCTGAAGGTGAAGCAGCCGAGTGGTGTAAAGTGTGAGGTAAACAGATGATGAATTGGTGTAGAGAAATGAAGGCATTCGCCAAAGGGTTATTCACCGTAGGTCAGGAGTTGGACACAATGAAAGAGACGGTGGTTAATCGGATGCAGTGGCGCTAATGCTGCTGCTGTTTGGACGATATAAGTACAAGACGTAAGGCAATGAAAGCCGTAAGAAAACTGACTTGCTGATGACGCCGTACGTACACTTACAACCTAACTGTTTGTTTTCAGGTATGCATATCTTGACGTTTGATGTCTGAATTTAGACATAAATATTGTTTCGTATTTAGGTCCCATCCCCTCCTTTATTTGAGCGTCCTGATTAAGGCTTGTTTCTTCTGTGCATGGTTGTACGGATGTTAGGTATCGATGTGTCCCCAACATGTTATTGTCTGTAATTATGGTAACGACTAAACAACCTTTCAGAATTGTCATCCGAATGGCAACAGAGTTCATTAAGTACCTCATGACCCAGTATGGGAAATCCAAAAAACGTCCCGTTAAGCAGTGCAAAATAATGAAAATTTCAGTCGATTGACTATAACAGGAGACCAGACTGGAAGTTCGCTCATCAAGAGTGCAAACACCTTTATGCACTGGGGTTAGAAAGCTGACTTTCATACTCAAGACAAGTACACTAAGCACAACGTTACAGAATTTACACAACGTCCAACCAATCAATGCAAAACAATCATCTGTAAGTAGCGTGCTTAAAGGCCAACCATCCCCAAGCAATAATGTAGAGAGTCTGGCCTGATAGTGCGTAACCAGGGTTCTTAACGAGAGACGAGGTATCAAATGTATGTGACTAGTTGATTCGCTTACCATTACCTAGCCTAAGCATTCGTTATATCGAATGCAAAGCTAACTACTGCGTACACTTACATGGAGCATGGCAATAAGCTGACCAGTAGTGGATTCGCGCAGGGCAAATTAACGGGAACAATGTGAATCGAGTAGTTTAGCTAGTCGGTTCGGTAAAATGCAAAAGTCGTCTTAGTTGACAAAAAGAAGTGTCCCCATAATTCACACAGTTTGCGTAAAAAAGACAAACACAGAATAAGAAACACCTGTCAATGTACTAACTAAGAGGGCTACATTAATTAATATTACGTGTTATCTCAGAAAGGTTGTTCATCCACAAGTGGATACCGTTTTCTGCGCTTCAATTTCAGACTTCAGTCCAACTCAGGTCCCAAGTGCGGAAAACAACGGGCAAGCCCCGGATGCTCACGTAAATGGGATAACACACCTATCGACCTATGCGGAAAATACACTGGTGGCTCTATATGCGCAGCCTTCAACCACATAAGTACACTGCAACAAAGACATCGAAAACGCAGTCCTAAGACGTCAGCCGTATGGCTGACTCAAATCTTGCAATCAAGTAGGAAATCTGACTATGCTGTGAATTTATCCTTCAATGAAAGGCTGAAGTCATACCGACATCAAAAACGACGGAAATTGATGGATACTACATGGTTGAACAATTGTGAATAATCCTTCCATGAAATAACCAGTTCAAGATAAGGCAACTAATCAGGGAAGTAAACTTATCGACAACCTCTAACGGACTCTCACGAAGTGACTGTATGAATAAATACAATTTTTGAATGCCATGTAATTTGCTTCAGCAAAATCGTAGGGATAAATGTGACCTAGTTGACAGAAGGAGTATTCACATGACGAATGGGTCAACAGTACCTTGAATCTGGATTTGTTCAAACCTGGATTAGTTCGTCTAATGTGGAGCAAGCTGGATACGGCCATCGCTGAGACAACGGTGAATGCGAGTCCTGTGAGTTGTATCAGGATGAAAACATCCTCATGTAGTTGGAACAGAATGGAAAGAAGGATCTGAAAATGAAAGATCAACGGAAAATGAAAAGGTAACCGCAAAAACTACAACGACACACTATTTAACAGAAAAGTAAAAAGCGATCATCGCGGAAATACAACGGATGTAGTTTGCGGATGTAGTTCATGCAGAAGATAATTAAAGAACGGAACCAAGCTCAAAACTTGTAGTATCTACGGAATGAGTTAAGGATGAAATGAAGACTGACCAGTACATAAACACATTTTCTAGGCTTGAGTGGGATCAGTTGCAGAGACAAGGAATAACCGCTGTGAACGCTGAACTGATCTTCGCCAACACGAAAGCAGCGGAGAGTGGGTACACCGAGTAATATTTAAGAAAATGCAGACAAACGGTCAAAGGTGCGAACCTCGATTATCGAGGCAAAAGGGTCTATTAGAAGTGCACTCGTCAGTACTACTGTAGAAAAAAGGTGTCTAATAAGGCACAAACTTTATTGTCCCACTGGCTGGTTACCATGCTACGCGCGCGCTCGCGTTTAGGAGTCAGAATCCCAGTCCATAACACCTCTCACGCGCCGTGTGCACTTCTGCCCGGTGTATGTGTGTGAACGGCATCTTCTGAGGGCGGGTTTTCCGCCTGCCATTCTTCGTCCGTTAGTTCGATTTCGTTGAATGACGGCTCGTCCCGGTCGCTCGTGTTGTCCGCCATCTATCCGCTGAGGGCTTTGACTGTATTCCACGACCGTGTCGATATATTAATCAGTGTTGGAATAATCGCGCCTCCGATTTGGTCGTCCATCCTATTTTGCTTGCCATGTCTCGCCCGTTGATTCGATCCATTAGATCGATGAATTATCCAATCGCCCACGCCGTCCCCGATCTGCTTCGTTGTGTTTTTGGACGTACCTCTCTCCGCGCGTTGAGGTATTCCGTCGAGTGTTGGAATACTCACACCCCCGGCCTGATAATTCACCACAACGTGAACACAGAGCTGCATTTGAATCTACTATCTATAAACGTCACTGAAACTCCATTCGACCTTTACTTTTGCACTCAACATGATAGACAACATAATGAGTAATCATCCGGTAATGCATGTGAAAGACGATGAGTTATAATGCCAACTACGCTGGTGTGAATATCAAGCATTAAGTCCCCCAATAAACCCTGCGTTTACAAGTCCACGCTTAGTACGCACGCGGCACATTAACGCATTGCAAAACAAACAATGCTCATCAAACCAACAAATACAGCAGAGTAATCAAACATTTTGTAAGAAATTTGACACGCAACGTTTAAATTCATTGACACATGGAGCACTGAAATCATGGTCGGAAAAAGTGAAAGCGCGAATGATAGCTACTGTGAAGTATGTTGAACTGACGACGGTAATTAATAATGTGACGGTTGCAGTGCGTTAGCAGCCTGATCTCCAATTAGAGAAGTCCCTCGTCACCAGGTGCGTTAGACCGCTGAATTGTTGCTTCCGATCAGGTATCCCAGGCAACCCCATGTTCTGTTGTTCCGTAGATCAGACTCGAATTGGAGTCCTTCGAATCACCCACGTTCGAACTATGAACGACCGGGATGCATTGGAAGCTACAGTTCTCAACCGTTACCAACTTTTCAATATACTTTGTATCCCAGTTTGTTTTTTCCAAAACTAGAACCAATGACAAACACTGACATTTCTGATGTCCGCACATCACAACAAATAGGTCAGCAGGCCGTTGTATTAAAAATGAGCTTAGATATGGACGTGTGTCACATCTACGAGACGAAATTACAACAATCTGATAACGTCATTCATTTAAACGATCCAGTCTACTCGCAGTCTCTGATGACGCGGAAATTCATAGTCAAGATGAGAGCGGGACTTCACTAGATTCCAAAGCAAAGCAAATTATTCGATCGAATCGCTGTGATTAGTCACTTGAGTGTTACCAGACTTGTCAAACCAAGTAAGGTTTGTTGATGAGGACTACAAAAGCAACAAGTATTTATTATATCCTCGTACGCGATCAATTGGTCAACTAATCACAGTACACAGCTTGGGACGGTTGAGTCACACACTCTGTATGTCATCTGATCGTGTACTGTACCGGGCATTATATGCTGCGGCCACCAATAGTTGGGTAAAACTGCGTGGTGGTCAAGCAACAACGTGGCCACGAAATATGAAGACCCTGACTGCTTCACTGAGCAGAGTGGGTAGGTGTCGCCTCCTTGGATGGGGTCCTCGTGATCACTCAAACCGCTGGTTAGAGACCTTATCCGAGATGGCGATGTGTCGCAGTCAATGGCGTACCTGTATCCATACCATTTCTAGTTCTTCCGCTTAGTCTTCTTTTATTAATTTTCAACCTTCTTAGTAACGTTTTCTTCTAGGATATTCCACGTCACTGTTGAGGTGAGCGGCGGCCCGAACCACAGTACCTTTTGGTCAGGCTCATGGCTGTTATGATGATGATGACGCTCCAACGGATAGTTGTTTAGAAGCCAACAAGAATGCGTCACGCGACATTCACACCAATTGTCTGAACCTGATCAAGTGCTCAGACAACATCGCATTACAAGGCCATTTGAATGCTTAACTTAGCAGGAGGCTTTGAAAACTATGTATATCCCAAGACCTCTGTATATTGAGTACTGCAGTTCAACACAGAAGGAAGTACCGCGTCACATAGAGATCAGTCTATGCGTCTCAGCCAAAGGCACGATCTGAAAACATAGCAGTCAGTTTTACATGATGTCATTCTTTTAGGGATTGTCGCGTATTTTGGAGCAGCCACCTGGACTCAGATCGTACTGTTGTATATGCAGGTATCTTTTTATCATTTGCCGGGAAGTCACAGATTTGTGGAACCTGATTAGCGTTTGAGCGGAAAGGGCGTAAAGATAGTCTATCAGAAGGCACTGACAAACAGGTTGCGCAAATCGGGCCCGTTGAGAAAACGTAAGGAACACTGACAAGCCGCGGCAACCATAGAACACTATTGTGAAGTAGTATGTTCTCAGGAATCTGTGCGGCTGTATCAGAATGAGACTGCCACATCTACTAATCTCGTGAACCAGAATTGGCCCATTCCAGTAGGAGCTACAAACGATAACGACTAGCAAGAGCCTAAACACACGGTGATCAAAAGCTTGCACAATGCCCGTGGACGTCACCTAATTGGAAAATCGACGGAGATGGAAATGCTTTTTAATCCGGGAACAGAAGGATACCATTTTTTTGATTCACGATTGTGTCGGCCGTCAAGTCCGTGTAGATAAGACTAAAGTTGGAAAAAGCGAATCACCTATTAGAAACTAATCACATCGACTTGACAACGAGGCTAAACACTTTCAGATACAGTACAGCTGACTTCAAACGGATCACACAGACGACAGGAACTGAATGATCAGTTACTGCGCTTCAGACAGACTTACATGGAAGGCAGAAGTGGCCATGCAATTTAAGTTATTGAACTGCAACAGTGCTCCTAGATTATATGTCCCCTATCCTCTTTTCAAGAAAGGCAACCCCGAAAACTTTTCTTCAAACGTTACGAGCAACTGAAGAGGTACCTCACGACTGGTGTCCGTTAGAAGTTGTTGCTCATTTCCAAAAGATAGCAAAAAATTTGTGTTACAACCACAGAGACGTCAATATTCTCGTTATCGCACCTACGTTATGCCGACCTGCTAAATCCACATGTGTGGACAGCTAGCAAGATTTCGATTTGATTGAGGATATTTTGCCATACTTTTACCCTACGAAAGACCTTGCGGTATTGATAATCTTGTAAGTACCTGGCGGTTGTGGCTCTTCATTCGGTTGCTCGTAACGTTTTCTGAAAAATCCTCTGTCACAAGAGTTCCAGAGAAATACACGAATCCATTAAGACCGCTGCAATGAGAGTTCGAATTTATGGTTCACTGTCCCGGATGTTTATCGCTTCTACTGGTGTTCGCAACAGGTGTCTGACCTACTCCTTCCAGATCAAGTATAACTCTACAAGGTACCTACGGGAGATCCAATGAGCCTGAATTTGAGTTCGTTCCAGGCACGAAGTTGGTCGACCTGGAGTATTCGAATGATATAACCCAGCTTGGCCCTCTACCAAAAGAATGCAATCCACACTGGATAGGGTGACTGGCTTGTACGGAACGCGTCTCGCACACTCAAAACGCTGTTTTAAGATTAGGAAATTCCCGCTCTCACGGTTTCCATTGTAGGTGGTCTGCATTAAACTGTGAACCGTCTGACATACTTCAGTGCTACATATAACATCAGACTATAGTATTGCTGACATCAGCGAGAAAAATGAAGGCACGTGTTGCTTTCACAAACCGGTATCATCCGTGTTGTAGAAAAGGCGTTTGGTGGTAAACTGGATGAAGAGTACACGATTTCTGTGTGCAAACTGTTTCCCTCTATGGCTCATTAAAGTGACGCGCTCGCGACAAATGTGTTAACAGGCTAGTTTCGGTCTTTGTCAATTTGACCACATCGAGTCGGATGATCATGCAAACAAACCGACCATTCATCAGCACGTACTTCAAAAATATTGGATATGTGACTTATTGGTCAACTAATCATGTTACACAGTTAGCGATCGTCTGGCCAAGTATTCCGTACGCCAGTTGGGCGTTTATCACATCAAAAATTAAGACCTGAGGCCGCCAACGGTTGGACAAACTCGCAAGATAATCAAGGAACAAAGTAGGTAAGTGTTCGTCGAGTTGGGTTGCATTTTATCCGTTTCTTTTGATAAACCTTTTCTTTGGGATATTCCATGTCACTGAGGCAGTAAACGGCGACTCCTGTCACAGTACATTTTGGTAAGGTTCACGTATGACGAGTAGATAGACGGACTGTTGACACTAATGGTCGAGCCCGTATCAACAATCCAAGTCACAATAGCAAAAAGATAGAGCTTACGCCATAGATGAAAATTACCAAACGTCTGATAATGAATCAATCGATGGGGCTAGCAAGCACTTCACGTACAATCCCACTCTCAAATGATGCTTTTCCTTGTATTGTGATAACTCAGACTCTTTTCCAAGGTTAACCAGCGTATTAACTCCGTCTACCGCAGTTCGGATAGTCACGCTCTTCTCACCCAAGTTCGCTGTCTCTGTATCGCTCAGTCAACCACAAGTTACCCAAGACCCTTTGAGATAATATCAACGTGCTTCTGTTCACGGACTCATAAAATAGACAATGGCTGTAATCTATTTCGCAGCGACTTAGCAACGGCTTGACCCAAGTCCTGACTATTTGCAATTCTAGTTGGAAGGGGATCTGTGTTGAACAGGTCACAACAGAGATACAATCATATCAGGAAAGTCCGCTTAAAGTAAGTTCACACGACGTGCAACTGTTGTAATGACTGTCAGGTTAGAAGTAACACCGACATTCCGATTTAAATAATGCCAGAACAACCTAAATGTAGACAGTTCCTACATGAATCATTCAGGCTTCTCTCATGTCCTAATTTTAGTGCGATAAGTAAACAGTTAAGATAACTGGCACATGAGAGTGCAGAACACATCGATTTGCATTCTGCACACATGCACACAACGAAAACAGCAAAACACAATGAATATACCATTCAGAAGTCTCATTTCGGACAGTCCTAATTCACCTATCGCATGCTCAGCGTGAAACGGAGAGGCCGACACGGACTGAATCGTCCAAAACAGCTTCAGCGTGAGCAATAGTAGTCTGGGAAACTTAAGCGAACTGCAAAGGGCAAAATTCTTTACAAATAACCGGAATATTATAAAGAGTGGAGACACTCAAATACAAAGATGTTTTAAACAGTATCATAATAAACAGTAGTCGTCCGAGATCATAAGATGAGTTATTCAAATTCCAGGTCATTCTAAACGCTATAACACGAACGAATGGCATCATAAACGCAAATTTGGGTTAGAATCAACTGATTACAATGTACGAATTAGGGCAATCTACTAGTTGAATTAACGAATTTATTCCGGAGTCAATCTCGACAAGAACGAACTTGTCACACAATCAAACGAGTGGACCAAAACATACGCAAAACACTTCAAAACTAACAGTAAGGTCAGTTAATCATTCTGGACATTAAATAGCTGATTTACAAGATTGTTAAAACATGCTATTTATCGAAAGAAAGGACGGGCACTCACCATGGCCAACACTGACGGGATGGGTGTCAAATTGGTCACACTAATCATGGAAAAAATGGTTGGCATGTGACCTTCTTCACTGGCAGTAAAACAGAGACTGTAAGAAGAAACGTGCAGAATTTACAAACTGATCACGAAAATAGTAAAGGGAACAAGAGTGAAGAAAAAACTTGGTACAAATGAAAAATACCTAAATCAGTCAACAGAATGACTTAAGAAAACCTTTCAACTAACCAACACATGACAAATGCTTCAAAGGAGTCTGCATCTACTCGGTAAGAAACGAACGGTGGAATCAGCAGTAGTAAAAGAATATAAATGGTTAATGTGATGGGGATCGCATAAGCATGAACGATCTCCTGTCAACGATAAGAACAATTTACGCCCAGCCATTCAGATTCACAATGGCAGCCTTGTACATATAGCCTTACTTCCGTTTGACTGTTTGCAAGATACGCATGCCCTGCCTTTATCGACAACCAGACAAAATCATGAATTTTCTTTATAAATCCTGAACAATGGCAGTCCAAATCAAAATACAATAACATGTTCAGTAAAAAGCTTAAAAACGAATGACAAGTGACGAAATGAAAAAAGAACCACAAGATTTTACATTTATTAATGTGTAAAAAGAGCAACAGAAATATTTGCATCGCGATACACCCAATCAGCCAAACAGCCCAAGAGAAAAAAGTCGGAGATTAAAGCCGGATCACCCAAAGTATCACAGACTGGGGTGCGAAAACAAAAGAGCTTGTTACAGCACTGAATAAAGATCGGGGTATGCTTCATAACGGAGGATGACTACTTGAAATTAAGGATTTTGACAGCACACCTCTTGGATGTTTCTAAATAAGATCAAACGACAAAGCCAGTAATGCCCTTGCGTAGGGGCCAGACATTTTATGGATCTGTTAAACGAGTTCTTTGAAAGGCCAAAAGAAAACATAGGATAACCAAATAACCAATAGAGAGGTGTGCGGTCAGTAATAATCCCTGAACACAGGTGACGAGAAGCTGAGAGTTTACGTAAATGAACCAAATAAAAAGCGAGTCACTCGACTTTCGTGAAAACATCACCGATGTGGAAGGGTCAGTGCACAATGTAGTATAAAGTAGATCCCAAACAGTTGAACAACAACAGTCCGAGAATGGAAGCATTTGGAATGAAACTTTAAAATAAGGCCGTTTTATGGCAAGGTAATCAAGCCTCGCTGTGAATTAGTAAAGTGCCACTGCTGGTGAAATGGAAGAAATACCACTGCGTGCAGAAGGCCAATCACGACTGCACAGTGTAAAGCCAAAATAAACTTCTGCTCAAAATTTTTCGCAATCGTGTAAACATCGCAAGAACTACGATCTAGCGAGCGGTCAGTCATGTCATCACAACCTCCTTACTGCACGGTGGAACCATTCTCGATGAGCAATCCATTGACATGTTGTAAAAAAACAATCAACAAACCGCATTCCGAAGTTGTAAATGAATTCTGGACAAAACAATCGTTAGAAACTTTGTAGCAAGTCAGAAAGAGAGTACAGAGTTGGTAGGTTTCAACCAGGGCTGAATTCAAATTGGAATGCCAACAAATTCGTAAGTGTTTGCGCTTCGATAGCAACAAAGGAACGATGTGATTGGCATTCACCGGAATGCTGGTTAATGGCCGACCAGGTTCACTCGGAATGTACAATCGAGAGCAAGAAACGAATGGCCAAAACATAGCGCGTACCAGCGAAACAAACTGATCATCATGAACAATAATGCATTCCAGTCTGTATACCAAAACAAGCATACGACTCCGAGAGTAACCAACATACAAATTAACGGGATTCCATGACGATGAAAACACAAAGTAAACAGGGAAACTGCGTTACGTATCATTAGTTTGGTGGATTTGTTAACGTAGAAATTATCCGATTATGAGATAAAACTTATAAAGTGACCTAACGAAGGATATTAGCACGTTAGTTTTCTAAGTGAAATGCGACCTCAAAATAACCATATATGAACAGAAAAAGTGCATGAAGGCTTCCCAAAATAGACTACCTACCAAAAATAACTTTCCCATTAAGGATGGTTAGTACTAGTACTAATCACGAGTTTTCTACCAGAATCTGTTTCAAACAGAATACTTTGTCTGCCAGTGTGCTTTTTCACACGCACCATTCAGTGCGGGGTCAAGCTCATCGAACCGGAGCACGACGTGGGGGTGAGAAGAAAACAATAAAGAATTATATCTATGATGGTCAACTCACAGCTATTGCACAGCGTGTTGTGTTGATGACAGAAGTATGGCGCTGTACGACAATACTTCTTGCGTTCGTAATGTTCCTCAGAAAGGACAATTTAAGATGTACGTCGTTTACCAGTAGAGTATGTCCTAATTAAGCGACACAAATGTCGGTTGTCTCCTTCCATAACGACACGTGCAATACGATGATTGGGCGACAACTATCATTCGGCGGCTCGAAAAAGTCAAGAAATACACAATCCAGAGGATGGATTAAACCTGTTCTGAGCACACCAAAGGGTGGTCATCTCAATCATCCAATCGACGTGGAACACATTCATAACGGACGATACAATCGTCCCCCTCGATGCCTCCTATTCACCTTGGACATCGGAGAACTCACGCCATAGGCTGCTTTCCAATTAATTGGCTAATGGTCGTGTTGAAACTGAAAACAGAGTAATTGCACACTGAACACCTTCTCGACAAAAGACGATGATTGAAGTGGCATCATGCGAAGAAGTAAGTAATAATGGTTCACGAAAGTCGATGTGATGGACGTTGTATTTTTGAGGAAAATAGTCAGAGAATGTCGAGATTTCGGGAAAAAAATAAAAAAGCAAGAATATGCGCCCCTACAGTGAAAAGGAGATATAAATATCTTTGAATGGCGACCACAAAACTTCAAACCATAGCTGTACACGGATATCAATCTGTGACCATATAACATGAATAATACATAATTTCAATTCGTTCGAGACTCACCGTGACATAGACAGGACTTCGCCGTTTATGCTCCCAAACACGGAGGCACCGACAAATATAGGCATCACCCATGCCATGACACCCATACACCGAGAGGCAAAAGTCTGTATTTACGAAGCAAGAAAAGAGATTATCGGTTGTAAAGGAGCAGGGCTAAATAATGAGGAGCTAGTAACGTCAAAAGTAGGACCGAAATAAACAAGAATGTATTCAAAATTTGAGGTTATTTGACCTTGTGGAATACGCTTCATTGATACCCAAGATTGCATCTGCTGCTGAATACTTTGCCGAAGAAATAAAAAGCCAAAAAGTCTCATCAGATAAATATCCCATAGAAATGCTTACGTGTAGGTGTAGAGGGCATTACAGACACTAACGGTTCTAACAAGAAACAACAAATACAGCGAGCGCATGTTGGGCGATGAAAACATTTTGTGATTTCTCTGATTTCAACTTGGAGAGAAGTCCTACTCGAGAGGCCACGGACTGGAGTTAACAGGAAACTGAACACTACTCACAAGCGAACGTGGCTGAGCGTTCACACACGATGATACAGGCGTGCCTAATGTGAGGCCAACGACGCAGTGGTCAACACGGTTGCCTCATGAAAGTATGGCCGTAGTTCTAATCCCGGCCGTGGCAAGAATATAAACTACTGATGAGCTCTAACTTGAGTCTAGTGCTTCTTTTTGAAAGGGATCTAGTGGAAAGTCTATGGAAATGCGACAGCTGCGATCAGGTGTGGGTGGTGATCGATTTATATAAAATATCTTAGTCACCGATTAATGCATGAAATTGGAGTCTGACAATATGTGCTTTGTACACAGAATCAATCATGGGCTGAAAACTGTCAAACAGTCGAAAGATAAACGGGAGCATTTAACATGGCTGTATCACCGCCGCTACTACCGTTTCTGAACGGTCCTGAGATGTGATTGCCTCAGGTGTTCCAGAATTCCATGGGGTTCGCCCAGACGCAAAACGTCTTTCTATGGAACCGGAAAAAACGAGACGAACTACTATCAACTAGTTTCCTTTCAGCAGATTGGTGTGTTAACACTAGTTCGTAAAAAACCTGTTCAGTTGCACGCGTCAAGCAAGCCATGGCGAAAGAAGGAAGAGAACGTTTGGTAGTGAGAACCAAACAAGTTCATTTCTTCAAGCTTTGATTTGGTCTCCGCCGCATCATTGGCGTAGTTGTCAGGAGGTTGCGTAGACAGTCAGTCTTCCAAGAACAACTATACCAGAAAAATCAAAAGAAAACGATTGGACGAAAAGTATGTTCTTCAGATTGTATGTTGCAAAACTGGCTGTATAGAGGCAGTTAGGGTGAAAACACAGTCTCACATGTATAAAGTTGAACCAGTTAGTTAGTTCAACTCATTTGCGTCGTTTGTGCTGTTTTCCTAAGACTTAACCGAGTCCTCATATCAGTGGATATGTCAGGAACAGTTGTAGAAAAAGTACAGAAGCTCAATTTGTTTCAGGATCCTAGATGATGTTAATTGTATGAAGTAAAGGACATGGATAAAAATTTTCCGTAATCGTACTACTTAAACCACCTTAATTATGAAATTACGACTTTGGCTAGGATCTTGAGATAGACCGATTTCCTGCGGATTTTCTTCAAATGCTCCAGACATTAACTGATCTAGGAATTTAACTGAGTTTCAAATAAACTCGCAAATGAGTTGTCAACAACAAATCACAGCGACTGTTGCTCCTATACTATGAATTGTGGTAGAAGTTCGTCTGGCATGTAGATGAATGACAAACAGAAAGAAACTAGTCGTGTGTATCTAGTCACTTAACATTCACTCCATGTTGGGTAGAAAAGAGTAAGTAGTCTAACCATCCAAAGAATGGTCACCACGACCGACATGCAGTCACAGGGTGTAAATAATGCTGTGGCGATCAATAACAAAAACATCACAGTAAATCAGACATTGTATATTGCGAGTGTTTCTGGCTGGGGGCACTTTGACTTACATAGCTTGTAGTGAAATCACTTTCGACGTCCCTAAAATCCTAAACTCCTTACGACGTGAGAGTTGTCTTACTAGTACCACCGTACCTGTTAGGAATAGTGGCACCGTTCAGTCCACAGTAGTCTCTATAAGGGCGTCAATTGCTCTCCGTCTTCTTTGGTACCATGTGCAAAGGACATGCTCATGAGCTATCGCAAGGGTGATTTATACCCATACCCAGTATGTGTTGACATTCGGCGCGAGCAATACGCAATTAGTCTTATACTAGTCTCTGTGGACGCTGAAAGACTGGTGGATCTTTCGTTTTGATGTGATGAATCACGTTCGTAAGGATGGTAAGTAGCTCGTTCGATGGACGGGTCCATCACATCGAAACGAACGGCCCACCAATCTTCTAGCGACCATGAAGACTATCGTCGATTTATACTCTACTGCGCCAAGAGCTTATGCAGCCTCTGAATGATTTATTGCGGGACAATGAACGTACTTTGCACCTAACAACTGAAACCACTACGACCTTCGCTACCATAAGGAAGACACCTCTGCAATCATATTACACTACCAACAACCGAATGCATCAAATCAGCATCATCCTGTATGTGTCGGACAGAGCCATAGGTGCAATGTTGCAGCAAACAATCCTGGAAGCATGGCAGCCAATTGTATTCTTCTCTCAACGCCTCAGCGAGACTGAAATGCGATACGGTATTTTCGGCCGTGAGCTTTTAGCTGTGTATAGGCCTGTGCGTTATTTCCGTCACGCACTCGAGGGCCGTAATTTCATCATTTTCATGGACCACAAGTCTCTTGTGTAGGCTTTGCAGAATTATTCCGGTAGACAATCACCCCAGGAAACCAGATAGGCGGATCATATAATCCAGTTTTCTACGGATATCCGCCACATTTTCTGGACCGCTAACGTTGCCACAACTACTTTGTCACAAATGCACAGCGTTTCTAAAGCCAACGACCCGATTTCACAACGCAACAGTCCGATTGCACGTTCATGGATGATCTGAAAGTCACCAACCTACGCATCGTCACAGTGCCGCTGACGTTTTCGGCTGGCACCATAAAATGTGACAATATGCAGGCCAATCCTGTCACATTCATTACGAAGAGCAGTTTTCGAAGCGTTACGCAACCCGTCACACCCAGGAATGCGCGCATCGTTAAAACTGATTGCGGGTCGATTCGTCTACCCTAATATAAATCGGGACGAGCGGCATTGAGCCCGTTGCTGCGTCGCATGCCAACGTTCCAAGGTCAACCGACACGCAAGCAGAAGCAGCAGCAACAGGTTGGGAACTTTCCCAACCCACGACGGTCGTTTTGAACATGTCCATCTGGACCTCCCCGGGCCAATTCCATCTTCTCGAGGCTACACTCACCTTCTCACCTGTATTTGCCGGTTCAGTCGTTGGTCAGCAGTCATATCGTTGTCAAACTCATCAACAGTATCTGTCGTTCGCGCTTTTGTCGAGCACTGGATTGCCCGTTTTGACTGTTCATTGCCAATCACAACCGAACGCAGTCCAGAGTTTGAATGGACGCTATTTTCACAACTGAGCAAGCTGTTAGGCGTGCACCGAGCATGCACCACAGCATATCATCCACAACCGAATAACCTCGCACAGCGTTTTCCCCGCCAACTCAAAGCCTCATTACGTGCTCATGAGCGGACGGAATCTTTACCCCTAGTTTTACTTGGTATTCGTAATCGCTTCAAAGATGACGGTACGATTCCCGCGTTGTTAGTCCATGGTCATCCTCTCAGACTTTCAGGAGACCTGTTTCAACCGACGACCAAAGCTGTTGTCGATTATCAGGATCATGCAAACAGACTAGCGAATTACAAGCAGTCGTCATAAGCGACTGTTACAAATATTCAACAATCTTCGTCTTACGCTCCTAAAGAACTCAGCATTTGTGAATTCGTGTTTCGGAGAACGAGTTCTGTCAAGAAACCACTGCGGAAATCGAATAAAGGACCTTTTTGTGTCGTCAAACGGTCTACGAAAATATGTGATCGACAGCTTTGGTGTACATCTCACGATTTCGACTGACCGCTTTAAACCCGCCTTCATCGGCTCACCCTCCAGTGACAACAAAAGCATCAATCCAGCAGTCTCCAACGGCTCCAAACTCCGAGGCAGCTCCGGCCTTACTTCTTATCTGCAACTCCGACAAGCCCCCTCCTCAACCTGCGACCCGCTTGGGAAGGCGAGTCCATTTTTCCGCGCGCTATTTCGAATAGTTCATTTTTTATTCTGTATTTATTGCACAGTCGACAATTCACTATATGTATATCACGCGTGTGTGGACTGGTAACTAACAGTTGTTCTCAAGTGCATCTTCATGGCTCATGCTGCACAGAACATTCGCACACAAGTGTAAACATCACCAGGCGCTGCAGGATATGCGTTACGGTCGGTATTTGCCTTTTTTTTTTTTACTAGTGTTCATGTATTTTATCTTTCCTTATTCCCAGGTATAACGCGACGTATAGCAACAGTTACCTGGCCCAAGAAGAACAACCTTACACACCGTAGCACTGTGTGCCTGGGAAATGAGGAAATCACATCCCTATCACGTCCTCAGGAGACGTTTTCAGGTTGGGTGGCTCGCGCGTGGCTGGCCAGCAAGAAAGCAACTGCTGTCCAGGAGTAAAATTTAAAGGTAGAAGGTCTCTCATGTTAGTCACCCTTCTAGCAGGTGTGGGATTGATGTAGTGAGATCACCCTTGACGTCACCAAAATCCCCAACCCCCCGCGACGTGAGAGTTGCCTTATTAGTATCTCCGTTATTTTGTAAATGTACATTTACTACAAACCACTAACATCATAGTATGTTGGCGTGGGTGTCGCGGCTCTACTCGTGGCTGTATAATGAATTCGTGTCTCCAATATTGTAGGCTACATTCTCTAGAATAACAATGTTTTAGCCACTGTCGTTGGAGAAGCCGCCGAACTAGTTCGACGCTTGTTTTAATTCTGAAGGTCAACTGGAGTTTCCGTTGACATTTGTCCTTTCTGGAGGCTGGCGTCCGGTTGTGTTAGAGGCTATCTCACCTCCAGCTCCCTAGTGGTTTTACATGTGGCACTGAATTCTGCTTGTTATAGAGTGAGTAAATTATTGAACAAATTTGTTTGCAGACCAGCCGTCTTTTTGTTACGATTTCTGAATCGCGTTCGCATAAAGCTAGGGAAATTTTGGTCGTACGAACCAAAAAGCAAGGAACTAACTTTCTCATAGGTCTTTCGCTATAAGCACTAGAATGGACGACCAAGTAGGTTCAACGGCGTGAATGCCGTTAACACTTAGCTGAGTTATCTATGAAGTAAGAACAATCAATGAGGCTGTGCAGTGGCAACTGCTGGCAAGCTGACTTGTAGATGTCACTGAAACCTCACAGACAGCTCGGTTATTTGTCTGCACAATGCACACACCTTTAAATTAAATTTTTAAGTTCAAGTACAGGAGTTTAATGGAGTATGTGACATGCTTGTTTCTACTTTTATCCCTGAATAAGGCTGCTTCATCACTGTTCAACAATAAGGCACTGGCACGAGTCATTAGTGCAATACTCTTAATGACCGTGGAAAATCGGTACACTGAAAGAGGACGTCTAAATCAAAGTTGTATGAGTTGTTTCGTACAACTCTAGATCGTTTCGTTTACGAGGATAATAATCGAGCTAGTCACAACTGATGCATAAGAATGACTTATCCAAGTCTACCGAACCATTCACTACATAAATATGATCGGCTATACTAACCACACCAAATTACTGGAGCCAAAGGAGAGCAATCCCTTCCAAATTACTGCCACCGTTTTACAAGAAAGCAGACATCCAATAGAAGGTGTTCTTTTGAAATGACGCTTTAAAAGACAGCTTCATGGAACAGTCAGTTAATTCGGTAGCACTCCTCAGAAGATCGACACAGAACGTCATTGCAATATTCAGAGTAGTTACGTTAAACAACAAGCGAGAGATAGTTCAGTCACACAGTTGTACAAAGATGTGTCCGCGTACTACAGAATAAAGTAAGGCGAGTAACATTTCAGCTAGCATTCGCAGTGAAAGCCAAGTCACTGAATGTAAGAATTCCCATTTAAGGAAGAAGATTACCCGGACCATAAACCGCCGTGGATAATAAATGCAACATCACTACGAAGCACACTTTGGTTCTCAGTAGGGCTACAATATGCACCACTTCCATCAATCAGCTACACCATTGTAAGTTAGGTTCTGACTACCCAGTAAACTAGGTTATTGACCCGTTAACTTAGAGTGAAATTTCACAAAGCTCCAACGAATCTTAACACGCAGGCACGACACAGAATGAAGTACCTCGAGTTAACCTCCATCTATATAATCAACGGTCAGAAAGTATCAAAATGTGCTTCCCTCCCAACACTATTCAATAAGAAATTTTTTATCCATTCAGACAGCCACGAACTGTTCGCTAAAATATAATAAACCTGGCAAAATTTGTCACCCAATATATGCCACGATTTCCAAAACTAAGGAGCACCATTTGAAACCAATGATTCGCTATCATCTTGAGATGTCAATATACGGTCCAGGTAGTGCTGTTTACTCGAACTTATCTGATAACACCGTCAAGCCTCGCTTTCCAACACCGCCAAAATGAACTTCACGGAGAGATTGCAACAATAACCTCACAAACAAACAAAGACGTGCTCAAATCGACTCGGTGGAACGCTCGCTGTCAAACTCAACACCACGGGTAGTCTATCAGAAAAGCATTACCTGCTCATCTTAAATGCACGCATTCAACGAACAATTGTTCAGATCTCGGCAAAAATACGTACAATGACGTTCTATCGTAACACATGGAGGAAATTAAATAATTGAGCAATTCACTGTCCAGGTCCAGAAAAGGTAGTTCTGCGGTGTTTGATGGCATAAACGACAGTGAGAATCCCCTAGCACAACTGTACACATCTCACGTACACAACATACTCATCATAAGGAGTGACAAAGTACAAAACGAAGAACATCTGGTTAATTCAGCCAAGGACACAAATAAGTGGAGTCACTGTCGTGTAGCGCAAACCTTTACATTGTTGTCAGCTGAGGTAGACAGGACAACCTGAAGTGAATCAGATTCCCATCCAAGCGAACGAGGTGACAGGAAGTCTCCATTGTCCAAGTTGAAAATGATTCTTACTGGACCAATGGTCAAGCGGATAACAGCAATAAGGTTGCCGGCTCTAATGTTTTTTTTCGACTAACTGCATCTAATGTGTTCAAACAACAAAGTTGGTCGTAACAATGTCTGTTCGAGAATTTACACGACGAAACGGTAGAAAATTATTGTTATCTACAGTCTTATT
>LUCH01003637.1:0-29181 GCA_013368495.1 Paragonimus heterotremus | reverse complement strand
AATTTCGAACGGTGAAAGCACGGCCAAATAAGCCATATTAGCGAGCAAGTAGATGAGAGTAACGATAGACAATGATAAAACTATCACTATCGGCAAATTTCTGAAATGGAAACAACAAGAATTCAAAAAGTATGAAGTCACAAAATTTTTGAAACATTTGTTGCGTTAACAATATGAAATATTATAACGTATTCGGAGGTAAAAAGCGATCCATGGATAACAAAACAGAATTAAGAGAACCTACTAGGTATGTGTCTATGATAAATCAGTACTACTTGAAAATACTCGACTGACCAGTCGGCATCAATAACGACCATTAGACTGGGAGTTTCAGATTATCTAAATGTCAAACGTTAGCCCATCACAAATATGGATATGGAAGTAGTGCAAAGACTGAGTAGATGTAACGCGTGGAAAGATTTGAAGCATGGATATGCACACTTTTGAGACTGCTCGAGGAGTTTCGAAATAGCTGTTTCATCACATTTCATTGTTCAGAGCTCATTCGGGCATGGAGTAAATGAGACATCTAATCGCTCAGTCGCGTCTGATTCTGTTTACGGGAAATTGGTAGTAGTACAGAGAAGATAAACGGATCAGTGATTTGTTCAGATGATAATCGTGCGGTAGTTCAGTTGTACTGAAGCCTAATTTCAGATCACACGTTCGCGGATCTTATCCTGGCTACATCGACTGCTCTGTTACACGTGCAAGGGTACTGACGGCATTCGGTATGATGTCCTTTTGTGTATCATGCCGATGAATAACTTGTGAGGTAAAAGCAGGAAACACCAGTGTGTTCGCTCTTTAGGCACGAACATATTTTCCATCACATTCTGGATAGTTTCGCTGTTTCTAACGTCGGTAAGCTAATTTTTTTTTACTGTCCTTCAAACCACTGAGTTGTTGTCTCTTAAAATTTAGATTCCTTCATGTTTACTCTCTCATTCAGCAAACGTCACAAGAAGACTGGACCTTGACGCGATGTGACGGATTGCGCATCTCGATGACCTATTGGGCTAAACTGCACGGTGGGCCCACTACACCGATAGAGTCACTCATGCCAAGCAGGCCAATAGGTAAAGATCTGACAAACCAGTCTCCTGGTCCTCCAGGTTGGGGGTTGGAAGAAGGTTGAAGTCTTTTTCCGAAAAATGTACAGTACATGCTTTTGAGCCAAAGACTAGGTAAGAACCCTGACTGTTCACTTGTCTTGGTCCGAGCGTCCTGGCAGTATTTCAGCCCATATACAGCCATGAGTAATCACAACACCAGTAATTCCATACTGCATCAGTCGTCTCGCAGTATAAACCGGGTCACCCTATCTGCTGCAGCAGGGTGGATAGGTGAAAACGTAGAACTGCTGGACGCCCCCCACTGTCCTATCAAACTCAGCTCTCGTACTCCTCCCGACCTCCGCTTCCGATAGTTATTCTGCAGATCCCACAATAGATATAGCAAATCACAGTGTGGTGGACTATCAGACTGGAGGTGTTAGTATTCCAACACATGGCGGAATACCCCAACGCGCGGGGGGGAAGGTACCTCCAGAAACCCACAACGAAGCAGATCGAAGATGGCGTGGGCGACTAGATGAGTCATCACTCTAATGGATCGGATCAACGGGCGAGACATGGTAGGCAAGATAGAATGGACGACCAAATCGGAGGCGCGATTATTTCAACACTCAGAGGAATATCTCGACACGGTCGTGGACTACAGTGGAAGCCCACAGTGGATAGATGGCGGACAACACGAGCGACCGACGAGCCATCGTTCAACGAAATTGGACTAACGAACGACGAATGGCAGGCGAAACACCCTTGATAAAAGGCGCCGAACACACACATACACCGGGAAGAAGTGTACACGGCGCGTGAGCGGTGTTATGGACTGGAATTCCGACTCGTAAACGCGAGCGCGCGCGTAGCATGGTAACCAGCCAGTGGGACAATAAAGACTGTGCTTTACTATACACCTTTTCGCCACAACAGTGTAACACTGAGTCGGTAAGTTTCGTCTCTCGCCATTGCGTTTCAGGGCTCCCTCGTCTCTTGTTTAGACCAAGAATGCGAATGAATATATGTGCCTTCAACGTTCGCACTCTAAAACAGGTAGGTTAACAGGCCGCTCTCGCATGAACGTTAGACTTGTTGCATGTCGATGTCTGCTGTGTCTCGGAAACTACAACCCAGGGTTGTAGTCAGCGTATGCAACTAAAGGCAGCCACACTGTATACCCGATATTGGTTATACACTTCGGGTGATTCCACAACCGCCGTTACAAGTCAGCCTGAAGTAAGTATGGTCCTTAGCACGACGACCGTAGCCGCATTAGTACACTGGACTCCTGTTTACTGTAGACTTTGTGCCGTCCGCCTGGCAGATTCTGTTAAGACCAGCTCTAGATGCACGACTTCCAGAAACCTTTTCATTATGTCTGTTTACGCTCTAATTGACTGTAGTGACAATAGCATCAAGGACGCTTTTTATTCGGATCTGGTCGCTCTCCTTCGGTCGACACGTGGCTCTGGTATAGTCGTTCTGTCCGGAGATATGAATGCCCAAGCCGGTCGCCTTGGTGTGGTCGAATCTCATCTAAGTAGTAGGTTTGGCATAATATCACATTGATCGGATAATGTCGAGCGATTGTTTCAACTGGGCGTTGGGCATAAGCTATTTTTAGCCAGCACTAGGTTTAGGCATCGTGCACGTCATTGCTATGCTTGACGACCGTCTTCTCCGAATCACGTCTGGTCTCAGGTAGACCACATAGTCGTTACTTACAAGTGGCGGGGTTCCATCGAAGACTGTCGTTCTTATTAAAGCTCGTACTTGTTCCTACTCTTGTTGAGCAACGACCCCACCGACAGCAACGACTAACTGTTGAGAAACTGGCCTTACCATAGGTAAAACTTAAGTATCAAACCAGCTTAGAAAGCTGCCTTATTAGTTCTCACTCCGAAGATCCCAATAGCTGCTGGATTGAGATCTCACGGTTCATTTATGTTGCAGGTACTATAGCATGCAGCACAGGGGTATATACATGGGTTTAACAAACATTGGATCATGGAGAAATCCCTAGAGTTGTTAGAAGCCAGACGGAACATTCCTCTTGGCAGTTCACATAACAAGTCTAGAAGAGATATCCGTGGGAAACTGAAACGTAGCCTAAAGGCTGATCGTGGGGCTTGGTTAGTGGGGAAAATTGGGGAAATGGAAACCGCCTTTCTTTCAGGGAACACCGGCGAACTTTCAAGTTGATACGTGCTACGGTCCCAGGCGACCGTCTGTCAGCAAAGCTATCATCAAAGCAGATGGCACACATCTATAATAAGTTCAGAAAGTTAAAACGTGGGGCGAAACACTTTGATGGTCAATTTAGCTGGCGTCCTGTTTCTACTGTGTTGCTGTCGTGTGTTTGGTCAGTTCAGACGGCAATCCTCCACAGCTATCTTTGAAAATAGGTAAAGAAATATGACCCAGACGGGGGGCATATCACTTTTTAGCCGTTTAAATTACAAATCCACTTGGGCTCCAGATGAAGGATCGTTGAGAACGCAGGAACCAATTACACAATCTGCATTATTCGCAAGTGAATGAGCTACCTCGGGATAGTCCACCTAGTCCTCAAACTGGTCGAGTCATGTGTTAAGTTATCGCGACGAGCTTAGTGTGTGATCCATCTTTTCTACACCGTCTCAACAGAATCTTGTTGGCGGCCAAAGCGACTACGAACCAGGAAACAATACCTAGTCACTCCTTCTTGAAAATGTTTTTTTTTATTTGGTGCACCCAAACACTTAGTCTCACACTATTCACGTAGGATCTCTGTAGGCTTGTTTTCCAGTTCACGAGTGTCATTGTCGTGTTCGAAGTAGGGGAAGATCAGTCGACGTTTGTTTATAAGTTCTGCTGAATAAGTAGAAATCCACTCACGCCGTATCCGCAGCGCTCCTTTAGGAAAGACGTCTTCGGCAGAGGCTCGCACAGCAGCCAGAATTTCTGCCAACTGCTCGTTTCAATTACCCACCTCCTATTGTGACCTGGACGGTTTAACTCTCAATAACGTCTGATAGGAGTCCTGGTTACCCCCGTCGCTTGATCTTCAACTGAGCATGTTGTGGTTGCGAACAGGTTATCTCTGATCAATCGATAACACAAAGCGGTTATGAACAACAGTGCAATTTGAGTCAATGTGGCGGAGGACAATCTTGAATAAAGTGGGACCACAGATAGTTGACGGTGATACGCAAAATTTGAACCCTTGGTTGAGGCGCGCAGGGTGGTTCCGCGTGAAGCACTACCGCTGTTTCGGCTGAAGTGCACAACTCCATTTAGGGTCTTTGAGATGGACATATTCGTAAGCTGATCACGATCGTTAGTACGTCACGTCCGGACACCAAGAACATCCAGCCGCTTCTCCTGTTTCACAGGATGACTAATTTGTTTGTCTACGTCATTATCAAGCACAATGAATTTTTAGTCCGTCCCAGATCAAACGCAACTTCGTGGGGAGTATTACTGACGGCATCACAAGTATTATCCATTGGAGCATATGCACATGACAAGTAAACAATGTCTTTCTGGTCTGTGTAGACAGACTTTAAGTGAAGTCAGATGGTAAACAGAGGACTACTCGCTGAGATCTAGTCAAACGGCCTCTGTTCCGTCTCAGCGCTCAGTGCAATCCCACTCCAACTTGACCTCGAGATTTATCTTCGTCATAATCGAAGATCCTTAGAAAGAGCTATCAATCCATAGCACTATCCAGAGGTGAATTCAAATAAAGGACAAAGTTAAGATGGTAGAGGAGTGGTTTGACAACATAGCACAAATCCCGTTCCAGAGCCGTCACAGTAGCTTGCCCACCCAGTTGTTAAAAGGCATGAAAATTAAAAACTCGTTGTCTTGGTATGAAGGGAGAAATAGTCACAGATCAGACAGAAAGTTAGAATGGGCGAGATGGTCTCTCTGGGCTACAACTTCTGAAATTTCATGGCCGTCTTTACCGCGGAGGGTTTTATTTTTTTGAAGGGGCTCACCTGAATTTTCTGTCATAAAAGTCTTACTTGCATGGTAACTGGAGATAGTGTTTATGGGAATTTATCCAAGGTCAGTGACTCTAGAATCTGACATACATGGCAGCCAGAGGCAAACTTAGCCTGACAGCGCGATGAATAAGACATCGATGTCTGATTGTGATCACTGTCGTACGCAGTGAACATATTTGAAGCTATATCGAGCTTCTGAATAATGCCGAAAATTTCCGACCCCATTGGATAGCATACAGACAGCACGGTCAACCGTTGGGAGATCGGAGTGCGGCGCCCAAGAAGATCTCCAAGAGGCTTACGAAAATTTGGATTCTTTATTCCCCATAGACAACTGACTTCTATTCGAGAAAGGGGTGGTAATACTCAGTGAACGATGTCAAGGCAGTTCGTGGGCTTCACAGTGAGCAGCTTGGAACGTTTCCAAGAAGCTATGTATACTGACCCAACACGTATAATGATTTGGAGCGTCTCACACGATCTAGCTCAATCGGCACCGAATCTGCTAAAGGAAACCCAGCATGCCTAATTCACACTAACCTCGTCATCGCACTGTATTTAGTACGCTTTCGTTAAAAAAATTGTTCACTACGCCAATAACAATTTATAACAAGAGACCCTGGACACACACATGATCATGTCTGAATCTTCCGTTCGCTAACCGTCAGCTTTCGAACGAGCTACCAGGAAACGCACGTCAACAACAATGATACCTGGTTCACCTTCGATGCCATCATCTATTCTGGGTCGTCCACAGTTTAATGGGCAAGGGCGGTCCTTTGGTGACATCACCAAGCGTGCCGTATTGCAATCAACAAGGATGGTAACAACCGTAGAGACCCTACAGCACTTCTTGCAGTACAACAGGGTTACAAAGAAATTCCAAGTTTCAGGTGGTGTCTCAGAGGTAGAGACGATGTTCAGCGGAGGATAGAAACACCACCTGCAGCGCTGTGACCAAGTATGACTCTCAAGACAAGGCAAAATGAAGCTATCAGAACACGATTCGGGATCGAACATAAAACCTAAATTCATTTATTCTACTAAAATCAGACCGCACTAACATGACTACAGAGACAACAGACAAGGGTAGATTCCGGGTTGTCCTACACAAACAGTTATCATAGTGATACTAACATGTAACGCAACGTATGGGCAGCATGTAGATAGTAAACGTTCATTGAAGCTATTGCTTGATAATCTCAGCCTACTACATCACACAAGGAAACTAACGTGACAAGCAACAAAGGTGTCTTCCTTGATGTACAACAGTTGATCGACAGAACAGGAACGCCGTTGCATTCGATGCAAATTGATCTGAAACTTTGTGTTGCACTCTTTTTGACACATTGGGTTCATGTCATTCAAACATATTGTGATGCTCTCATACTGTCTTTGAAGTCGCAATCCTATGCACACACGGCAACTGTGCTCATCACCATCAAACTGAAAGGGATATTAGCTTGTGAATTGCGGCCTCGCTTTTTTTATTTTTCATCTTTGTCTTTTTGATCAGCCGGTGATCTGTCGACAACGTACGCCTAAGAGTTCGTCCGATTATCCAAGCTAATCCAATTCCAGGGATCAGGAAAGACTACAACAGATCTCTTTTGGATAACTAAGCTGAAGTTGCAGTAGGATCCTAAATAATGTATTATTTCTATTTTATAATCATGTAGGTTGTAGAATAGACACTTCAACAACAAGCCATACATGTATAAATCTAGGCGTCCAAGTATCAACTGCTGATGGATAAATGGTGAGTACGGTAGTCGTATTTTCACCCTACCTGTCACATTGTACTTGTGGTGCAATTTCTGAGTTGGGTATAACCACGCATCTCATATATAAGTGATTAAAAGGTAATGTGGAGTAATTAAGATAAACAAAACCTGCCATGCATATCACAAGGCTGATAACTTAAGAATTTGAATAAACATACCTGGCAGGGTTCTTCATTTCGCCCGTGAGAAAATTGAGGTAATTCCTGAAAATGTGTAAGAGCAAATATTGTAGTTCTACGACATGTGAAACACAAGCCTCAAATTTACGACGTATAAGCGTCTTTGAATTTAACTGAACAATCTGTACCCAAACAACTGATAAACAGAGGTTGAACAGTTAACTCAGTAGGCAGTGACCTTCATGTATTATGCCAGAACGAAGGAAGGCATACTACGTTACCTTACGGAGATTTTTGACTTCTAGATCACATTAATTTGCGTAAACATCCCAATAACACACAGATTTAGATGTTCAGTAGCAACCTCAACTTGTATATGATCAAACGAATAAATGGAGCTTCTTATCCTGACACTGAAAGCTCATTTTTATGTGATTAGCACAGAAAAGTGGAGGAATATTAAGCGGCATGTATTAACGAACGGGGGCTCACATCGAGGTTAAGTGAATGAGGTACATAAAAATCCATTCATGGGTTGCAATGCAAAACAAAATAAACAAGAGTCGTTTACGACTGTATTGGAAACAACAAGGTGAGACTTAGCATAATTACGGTGTTAATAATTATTGTACACACAGACACATTTCAGACGCTACCTGGTGGTGAGTTTTACTTGTCCAAAACACTACGTGATAAGAAAGCCTCCACAAATTTCTCAATATGTCTGCTGTGATATAAACGAGCACACTTAATCCCACGATAGCCGGCAACCATTTAATTTTGAGGATTCACATTACAATTACACATTCATAGTTACACATCCACATTACAATCACAAATGACTTGCGTTTCAATTGCTGTTGCTGGCAATAGCAAAAAATTAGTTGTTCACTTACGGCCTCGCATAAACGTACATCGTTAATCGTATCTGAACAATTAACTGCGTGCTAATGCACCTCTTTTGACGTTACATTTTTTGGTTGCCGTTACGAATCAGTTTTCAACATTTCAACAACTCACAATTACCCATCTTATATTATAAGTACACGCCTTTCTGATTTACGCAAACAAACTCTAACCAATGTAGAGGATAGTAATGGCAATATTGATTGTACACAGTGACCCGATATAACGACCACTGCTATGTTCTGAAGCCCAGTGCGATACCCTCTATAGAATGACCACGACATTCTGCACTGGTGTCACCAGAGATTCTGAGAAAGTTGTGCCTGGATCATCAGTCATCTGAAAATAAGCATACGCGCGAGACTTCCATAACTGGACCTCAGTAATACAACACACATTCAGCTCAAGACTCAGATGAATACGATCAAGAAGAGCCTGCTGACCCATTCCTCCTGGATCGTACAGCGTAAAACTGTCAGTATTTACTAGACATGTTGGCATTAGAAAACAACCACTTGAAGGTATGGAAAATGCAGATAATAGTAAGGTGAACCAGTACGGCGGGTTGGTAATGGTTCAATACCATCGTTAAGAAAACGACAGCATTGGATACTTCACAGACGTTTATATAGCGGAGGGTGTTTGACATTGGTCCACTCATTTGGGTATCCTGATTTAAAGGTCCAAGTAAGTTGACAGTTACGGGTTGTCTAGTCCGAGAGTATAACCTAGGACTTCGGCGTCCAATTGATGTTAATGCTGTGAACAGAATATCTACAAGGCATCATTGGGCGCTTGAACTGAGCCCCAGGATATTCACTACTGACGAGCTCTAATGAAAGCGAAAGTCGGGCCTAGTACTTCTTTTCGGAAGGGGCCGACTGAAAAGTCTATGGGGATGCGACAGCTGCGATCAATTGTGAGCGATGTTCAATTCGAAATTAACTGAAATAAATATGAATAAATTTGATCCACACCAAGTTCATCCGCTAACAATTCGCCACCCTTCGAAATAAACTTAACTTTCAGCATAACCCAACTGAGGATCAGAAAAATGTCACTTAGATATTCCATGACGACGTCCCACCTAAAAACGTAAGTCAACCCATTTTCAAACGTGAAAAAGCAAGTTCTTTAGGGATATAAAAATAATAACATCTGCTGTAATACAAGTAATACCAACAGACCACAACCCACTGGCCTATTCGTCTTATGGATTTTGACATTCCCCTCCGTGTTCCCGTTCCGTGACACCAGGAAACTCCAACCGGAAAGGCCAACACAGCTTAAACATAACGCCAAAGGTTTAATACTTCTGTAACAAGTTAAGAATTGTGTAAGGTGTTGTTTGTTCATATACCGTTTGTAAACGTAGAGCAGTTGCGCATAAAATTTTCCAGACGCCTTAAATAAACCAGCGGAAGTACATGAAATTTAAAATCAGTGTCTCAATATACGCCGTTAAACACCAACATTGTTTTTCTACTGGTCAATCGATCGTTCCATTTTTCAGCTTGTCTCCAGGTAGTACACGATGCCAACATCTGAGAACAGGACAACGTAACCGTCCGCCAAAACAATAGTGGTTGACGGAATAGTTTGTGGGCCATCCCAAGCAACAAACACATGTCGAATATACGCCCGTCAGTGAACACCGAACTGAAACGTAAGCATTGAAAACTTTCCACTATCAGATATTGCTTTTACAAGCTAAAACTATAATCCGATAAGCGCCATTACGTGGCCAACGCTCCGGCAACAAATACGATGAAAACCGCGAAACAAAATCACCGCGCATAACATGACGCAATGGACAATTTCCCGCTGTGAGCACCGTACACGTCGTGACAGACAGCTAACAAAGAATTGAGAGCTTGAAGAAAAAGTCAATCAAATGGTCAACTGAGTGTAACGCGTAAAACTCTCACGGAGTGCGTCATCTGATTGGTACGGTAACGTAAACTGTGATAGCGCAGGATTGTAATAACAGCAAAGGGCAGATGATCGTGAAGAAGCCATCTATCAATGTGGCCGCCATTAGCGCAACCACAGTGGCATATTCCTGTGAGACTCGTGTGGAAGCTATGTGGATTACGGATTAGCCTCGTGAGAACCAAAGGGACCTTTTGCAAACGTGACCGATGATTTCCAGTTGATATCAACACTAACCTCCTTTTTTGCTTCATTCTACCAACAACTCTCTTTGTTCGTCACTTTTTATCCACCTAACCGACTTAACCGGTAAATGAAGTCAGAAATGAAAAAGAGAACACTAAGAAGAACGCTACACTGCACAAGAAAACACGGGGCAGATTTATAGGTTTATGTGTTATTTACGCTGAGGATATTTATGCGGCGAACGCAGAATTTCTCATGGCCCGTATTGGCCTTTAAATAGCCAGAAAACGGTCCAGACCGTGTGTTACTGTGGAAATCTTTTCAGCCGTCCAACACCGTAAGCAAAAGGTGACTAAAAATAGAACTCACCAGCCAGCAAATGCCCAAAATCCTTGATAAAATGCATTAGCAAGAGCTCCAGGATTGGTCGCACTATCTTCAAAGGAATCTCTGAAACTGCTGACGTTTCCTTGAAATATTCACACAAAAAATAAAAATACAACGCGCTCACCTCGAGCGAGGTAGTAAGAACCGAAACCAACGATCAATAGCAGAGCAGCCACTTTGCACGTTGTGAATACAACTGATAATTTCGTGGACCATGTAACGCGATAACAATTAATAAAACATAAGGTCACTATAATATCGAATTAATCGACAGCAATAACAATTACGTAAAGCCAAAAGTGCGACCAATTGCAGGGCTGATTGGGGGATGTCGCAAGTGAAAAAAAATGGACGTAGAAGATACTCGGCGAAGATTAAGGAATTTACTGCACAACTGACAGTCCCGATTACGACAAATGTAATCCAGAGGGCCAAGAAAGCCAAAAATGGTCCAAAGGTTTCAAGGATGTATGTGTATTCACCTCCGGATCTGGGTATAGTAACACCTAACTCTGCATACACAATAGCGCCAAGTGTACTGAAAAGTCCTGTGACAACCCACATGACAAATGATAGCCCCACTGACTGGGTGTTTTTTAGAACACCAACGGGAGATACAAAGATTCCGGACCCCACGATAATTCCAACCACTATGCTAACTCCCTGAAGAATTCCAATCTCTTTTTTTAGTCCAACGGCGTTTTCCGCTGGGGCCTTCTTAGTACTTTTAAAAGTAAGCCCCATCGTTCACAAATGGTAACTAAGTTGGAGGAGCGATAGCACGTGCACCAGGATTAAAACGCCCCCCTAAAAAAACAAGCAACTTTCTCTCATGGCCGAAGGTGTAGCACAGTAAAACAAACAGTACTTAAAGAAAATGCTAGTTTTTCCCTGTTGGGAAAAAGTTATGGTTACTAAGTTGCGCACATCCGATGATGACCGCTGTTAATACATTATAGAATGTGAAAGGAATGGCGGTTCAAATCGAAACGGTGTAAAACTTCACAAGGAGACCCATTTGTCGTGAAAAAAATATTTGCACAAACCGCCTAAGGATCACGCCACTGATCCAGAAATTGGGAATGATCTACACAGTTCTACTGAGATGGCGAAGGGAAAAGGACAGTTTCGGTTTGTGCTTAAATCCTGCGAACTTTGAATGTTGTCACATCAAATTGGTCTCTGGTATAGTAATCGCTACCCAAACGTCATACGTCCTGAGAAACTTCCCGGCCTATGAATTTGATTGCATTTTTCAATTACTTTGTCGGTTCTAGCATGGGCTGCGCTTTTTTAAGTTCTCGCGTTCCATATTTTAGTTTTCAAATTGTCCATTCAGTGTGCCTCAGGTTTGTTTAACCACGTATACTCCCTTCTGCTCATGTTCATGTCCTCGAATGTGCGGGCCGGCTGCGTCTGTTCACCGAGCTGAAGTCGAATACCAACCAGTGCCCGAGCTTAGCGGTCGGCGAACTTGAGACAACTTCCCACTGTTTGCATATTTCCGGACCGTGGGACCTCCAAATATATGGACGAGGACACTATCTGAATTGAATCTCCTTAGGTGTCTGTGTTACGTCAATATGTACCCCTCTTTGACTGGTAGCTTTTGCTCTTCCGTGGAGGATACCCTATTTTTCCTGGATGACGAACACTTGACATTGTGCATGTTGCCACCTGCGACCGACCCACTGTTATATTGCGGAATTGCGGACCTTGACCAAAGAATGTCTGTGTGGTGAACTCTCACATGCAGTACCTCGTATGTGTTGCATAATACCACACTTCACGTGTGAGTTCGACGGCGAACAATACAAAACACCAGCATTATTCGCATTTGACTACGTCCGATTGTTCTGTGATCGACGCAGTTACGAGCGTCTGAGGAAGTGTGTTGCACGTAGTGTAAATACTTCTGAAGTAAAGGCTATACCGGCAGCTCAATTTGCGGCCAATGCGACGGTCATCAGTCCTGCACAGTTAAGGATCTCCGTCTTAATCTCGTGTGCCTTCGTTACGTCTGCTTACACTACACCGAGGTACCACAGATTCCGACTAATTTTACCCCCCGAAACAGTCTCGATGTTGCAGTAAAAGCAACTGACCAGCCTCCTGTGTCAGTAGTGGTCAGAGTACAAACTGAATTGAGGTGCCTGTTTGGAGCCATTTGGTTTTGCGACATCAACTGAAACTGGACCCAAACGCTCCGGAAGAATATTCACCATAGCCCCTAAAGAGGCAAACTGCAGCCCATGAGGACTGAGTCGTAGTAAAGGGCTTTCCCGAATACTGTGGAGGCTTTCTGAAATTTCAGAGTGAGCATGACCGGGCGATCTGGAGCAAACCTTGTATAAAGGCTTGCATCATGTTTTACACTTCAGCTTTATCATGCAAGTGGCTAGAAAACCAGACCCATCACATGTCGATGCGAATAGTGCTCACTGGAGCTTCCGACACTGAGGATGTACCCCTTTCATCTTATAAACTGTTCTGCAAAACAGCCCGGTAAATACAGTCGGGCACACCATAGACGGAGTTTCGACGACGGAAGCTAGTAGGTAAGGTCAGTTGGTGACCGATAGAACCTAAACTAACATCATCTGAGGCGTCCCATTATCAGATACCTGTCCTCACGAACATAGCAGAATTCATTAGAGACTGCTTGCCGCTGCACTCTTATTAACTACTTCTCAAATTCAGCGTATCCATCGTCACGAGCACTCTGTTAATGCACCTGGCTGAACACGTCTGGAACAACTAGAGATTTAGTTTAATGGATAATGCGGTTATTTCGTCTGATTTTGCCTCTAGTGCCTGCCGAATCATCGTATTTACGAAGAGTTGCATAAAACTCCGAAATGGGATGTTGGTCTGCTGCTTTCCCATCTCGCCTCATGAAAATGGAGAGACGGCGCTTCCTTTCATACTGCTGATCATCCGTGTACAAAGGTCCTTACCACCATCTCCACAACTGTTGATGAACCCCCACCCTTCTTGGCCCTGAAACGCGACAAATATCCATGTCGGCTACGCTGTACTACGTAAAGTTTAATGCCGAAAAATAGACAAGCACAGGTAAGCTATCACTTACCTGGAATAGAAGATGACCGCAAGAGCTACGAACTCACTGACCATCGATGACCCTTTCTCTGCCAGAGAAGCCTCCTATTCTCTGGGAAACATTTCATTTACGCTTCGAAAGGCGCCAAACCTTTATTTTATTCGAATTTCAAACCATACGCAGATATCTAGTACACTGGTTTCCATAAACTTCTTGGGAAATTCGTTACTACTTTCGACAACACGCTCATGCTCTTCCCTTCTGACTGATATATCTCTATACTGTTTATACCACTCATCAGCCCATTTTAACCCCGCATTCTCAGTGGTCACAAACTACATAAACGAAAACAAGTTTATGACTATTCTCTTCGGACCGAGTGACGCGGTACAGCTCACGTTTCTTCCGCCGTCGAATTTGAGAACGTGAACACTGTGAACATCTGTTCTGCCGTTCTTAATAGTCTCCGGCGCCTCGAGGACCGTTTAGCCGGTACAACCGACAATCTGTTGAGGACCATCCTGGAAGCGGATGAGTAGATTGCCGACCACATTACCCCAGTATTCACCAAACCCATGTCTAGGGAAACAGAACCCAACAAACGGAAGTTGGCCAGTAACACTTATGTCCAGAGGCGATAAACGAGTGTTCCCCAATGACCATCTTCCCGTGGATTTGCTGGTAACTGCCTCCGAATTGTCAAAAACGCTCGTGCATGACCCAGTGACCAGTTACCCTTCCTCTTGTAACTTCTGCAACGCGCAACATGGCTTTAACAGAGGACGATCGCGTACCACAAATCTTCCGCTGTCCAGTGACAGATGGACAAATGCAGTTTATAAAGCTACCTTAGAGGGTGTCACATACCCAGATACCGCCAAAATTCCCGCTGCATCGTTAGCTTTGTTCTTTTCGATAAACCGCATTGTGACGGTGCGGAAGGTAGTATGGATAGAATCTCATTTCACCACTTGCCAGTATAAAATGAGTACGAATTCCACGCTATTTAGGTACCAAACAAACAACGTGGTGTTCCCCAAGATTCTATTCCCCATCCGTATGAATGATATTTCCATTTCGATCTCGTCTACCTTGGTGCTGTGTGCAGACGATGCCAACTGTTGGCGTGCCACAAGCACCACTTAAGATCCTGACATCCTACAAGGTGGCCTGGACAGTCTGTATGGTTGATCCTTTCTGAATAAACCTGTTTTTGACGCTAGATGGTGCAAGATTATGCGAACCAACAGCTCGACAAGTGCTGCCTACTTTCTTTACGGCGCCCTTCTTCGAATGACCGTGACTGGTAAAGATCTCTATATGTTGACATCTCGTAAGACTCTGAACCCACCCAACGTCACGGTGATTGTGAAAAAGTTTAGTGATACCTGAGCAGCACTCAATAGGCTCTTTGGCCAGTTTGAGTATCAGTGGCCTGAACTTGTGCACGAAAGCCTCATCCATCTGCGCCTCGGAAATACAACTGTGATGTGATCACCGTTTTTTAAAAAGGCAGAATGTCATTCGCAATAATGCAGTGACGTGTCGCCTAGGCCACTCGATATCTTCTAACCAAGCCTTATGAAGGGGAATAATCAGCTTGGGGTTCATGCCCTTTTGAGTTCCGCGGGGTTGACAGTGACCTTATCTCTGCATTTTCATACGGGCCGTTCATGCGGTCTCACAGATAACAACAGCCGTAGTAGTTCACCGAGGGGCTGTCCTCTAAAGACAGGGGATTACATAGCCGGTTAGATACCCATCATCTCTTCTTTTAACTGCGGGGTTGTAAAATGTGGACAACACTTCCCAACTACGCAAATTCCCCCCGGATTTGTTTACAATGACTCTACACGTTTCAACACGCTCGTTGCAAATAAGCGGCCGTGCATCCTCGATACATCCGATCCACAGCAGATGGCGCATGCACCGTCAAGTAATAACCCCACAGACAAACCATTGCGTGCGGTCGGGAATGTACAGATTGAGGGAGAGCGGCTACACGGTCACGACGTTCGCAAGCAAACGCCCGCCTAATGCACAGGTACGAGATCAACCGACGAGCTAGTTGAAAAATGTGAAGTAAAACGGGCTGCGCGGAAACTTAAAATGTCAAAGTAGGGCGATGAAATACTGTTAACCACGGACCTCCATTGATTTGGCGGACTGCGATTGGTTTATTTTCGAAGTCTGTCGGTAAACTGAGGCATGAATAGTCAGTTACGTCTGGGACATAGCGAGTATTTTGTCAAATTCTCATACTACAGAGTAGTTGAGTCTGACACAGAAATGTCGATCTCCTACAGAGTTTTTCTGTCAGTAAATGGTTAATCCACGAGAAAAATAGTTATTACCAAGTGGAGAGAATAGCAGAAAATTTCCATATTGACCCCACCAAATACGCTGTGTCCGAGTCCCACAATTTTTGTGAACACTGCTAAATACAGCGATTCGCGCAGTAACGAGACGACGAAACATTTGTGAAACCGAGGGTGCAAGTTTACAGGGTTTCTGCAGGGGGAGGTAAAGGCGGGGTGAAGTGCGCCAGATGAATATTTGACAAGCTAGCTATATAAAGCTCTGGTAATATAAGAAACGCAACGTTTGTCGGAAGAACAATCCGGCACGTGTGTGATTTGGTTAGCTGAGTCTGTCTCTGTAAGGAAAGGTGGGAATTTTACCAAGAGGATTTTGAGAGTAAGGAAAAGTTATGCAAGAAGGGCATCAACGAAGACGGGGGACATGGTGGCCAAATTTTTATCATCCACGTCGCCGCAGTTACACACTCATCCCAGGCAGCTACTTCAACACTGGCCACCGAAAGCAGCGTGGTTTCCCAGCACTCAGGTTGCTGCGTTTTGGATATGTATAGTGATGCTCTGCCGATGCAATATTCCCCGAAACTATGACGGCCAGTGTGCATAGTCTTTGATTTGGACATGTTGAAAAGCCGTCTATTATTCGTGGACCACAGACGCAGGGCATCCAGGCCTCTATGGACGCCGTCTGATTCACCCGTGCCAAATCTTCGTCTCATCAGTATACTCGAATATGGAAGAGTTAACTCCATCCAGAAGATCGTTTGCGCACACCTAGAACGGTAACTAATCTAACGAGGAATATTGCGACGTTCCCGTTGCAGCGTTTAATGGCTTAGATAAGTCGCCACTGACTCCAGTGTGCATGAGCCACAGGACAGTCAACGCCTGAACCTGAAAACAAGCTTTTTTGCTGTGCGCTTCTTTTTATCATGACTAAACCGGGCATATTCACGGTATTCAAGCATCTCAATCGTAAGCAAACCATACTGCGTAAGTCCAGATTATTTAACCTTCCATCGGAATACTGTGGTCAGCCTTATTAAGCTACCTTGCGAAATTTATTAACAAAGCGTCCGCTAGTATGCACTCTATTGCAGCCTTCATTCATGTGTCATCCATACCCGAAAGGTAGGTGGTGCATGGGTGGCTGCTTCTAAAGTCGTGTTGCTGTGGTACCAACGGTGAGTTAGCCTTTGAGCAAAGGCTCATAAAATCGTCTTCTGTGATCCTCGTTAAGCTTGTCATAATTGACAGTGAAACATTTATTCTGAAATTGCTGGCGTATGCTTTACCTTCGCCCTTGTAGGCGGGAGAGTTGATGTAAATCGCGATCGGAACTAGCAAGCATGCATGGACTGAATTTGACTTGTGTCACAAAGCCGTCTTGTTGTTAGCGCCATGTTGGTTTACGCTTGTGAAAGCCATGTCACGGTTCACTAGGCCGTTGACTCATGTTTGTTGTTTCCCTTTACAGGATCACTGCTGGAACCCTTACGTCGGAGGTGGGCTGTCCCTTGGTTTTCCCAGATTGTCCACAGTCGATTCACACGTGTACCGGCAGTCAGAGTAAAAATGGTCCTTATATATGGCACAATAGCCTCCTGAATCCAAGAGGCCGGAGTACTGTCAGTTAGGTTAATGTTGGGACGAATTTGCAGGCGGCTCCGCCAGCTCATCTGCAAAATCTTTTAGCATAAATGAGAGGATCATCCGAGCGCAGTGACTCGGCAACGCGTAGCGAGAGTGACCTGTCTTAAAGGTCAGTCCGAATAAAATTTGGAACTGAGTACCTAGGACGTGTAAAATAAAAAATTCCCGGTGTATGGTTTATACTCGGCAAAGTTGCTGGATGCGGATGTATATTAAGCAAGTAATACTTCGGCTTTCTCGGAATTAAAAGCAGAGTCCGGAATGTCTTGTGAGAGACGATACAGCCACCTTTGACATGGTCATGTAAGTTGTGTGTTCAGAGAGCCTTCAGCTCCCCCAGGACAATCAAGGGTGGAATTTGCAAATAATAATTGATGACCCTTTCGGTTGATGTTTACGGATGCCACGCACTAGTTTTCCATGTTAGGCATCGGACATCATTCTCTCCAAGGGGAAACGAAACTCAAAAGACCCGCCCTATTTCGCTAGACGTTTGGTTGAGGGCCTGTGTTAGGACGATTTGTAGGCTGGGCGTCAAGTGTAGAATGGGAAAGAATCAGCTATCGTGATGTTCAGGTGTGCTGGAATGTTGTCTGGACGTTCATCCATTGCACTGTCTCCGCCAGATGTTAGCCAGTTAGCCAGAGATAGGTGTTCCTGCCACCTTCAAACGTTTGCTCGTTTGAATTTAGGTCGAGGCGGCAGTAGAGGACAGCGACTCTACGATTAACCCACCGTTGCACGAGTTTGGTGCAGTGATCGAAAGTACCCGAATCCAGTCAGTTTTTCTAGCCTAGCGTCAAACGGATCTCTGCTGACGTAAGAGGCAGACATCCAGAAATGGGTGTAGCATCTTACTTGAAGATTACAATTACTACTGAGAACAGATTAAGATCACTCACATAGCGATGTTTCCACGGGTTACATGGGACTTTGCGGATCCAGAGAAGTATCAGACTTGTCACTGACCTACCTTTGGATGGCATAGAAGGAGGACTTTAATCGGGAGCAAATCTTGAGTAGAGGGTGGCGTCAAGCAGGAGTACAAGCACGGAGTTGATAATTAAAGAAATACAAAGAGGAAACGGTACGATTCAGAGACCTAGCATTCTACGTCAGGCAATCGCAGGCATGCACAAAACATACACTTGTGAACGGGATATGCAACTGGACATACGGACGGACACTCGTCGGGCACAGTATGCGAAACGGACACACCACAACATGCCAGCCATAGTGATTTCCGTAGTTCTTTCTATACTGACTGCCCTTACCTCTGGAAACTATCTGGCAGAACGGGCGGACCAAACATATCTAGGGTTGCCCTGAGATATTCGTTTAATCTCATTTTAAATACGTCAGGGGTCAGAACTGAGATGACCTCTTCTGGCAAGCTATTCTAAAGGGATAAAGCTTACAGGACATCCACTCCGGTTGATGGTAAGACCCATATATGTGAAGCCCCTGCCAGAAGTCGTTTCACATCCACAAGTCTCATCGCTGCTGGTCAACCTCTATGTCTCGAAGATGTCGCATCCTACCAGAGTTCCAGTCTTATTCTCTGTTAACCTACCAGATAAAAGGTCTCTCAGGTGGTCCCGCCTACTAGCCTAAGACTGTCTGTAGACAGTACCTTGCGTCAGTGGTAGCTGTTCTGCCGCATAAACTGCACCAGCTCTGATACGATGCTACTTACAGAAGAATAATAACTAAGGTGTTGCTTGATAACACGGTGTTGCGGAAGTTTCGCGTGCGGTTTGGAATAACACCAGTCCTATCCGTCTTTGTGAGGGGTTTATTGAGTAATATAGTTTTAGACCAGTCATTCAAAAATGCGCAAGTGGTTACGCCTTCGGGTCACCTATCCTTAGCAAAACGAGTCCTTATCCACCTTACATCGTCCATAGTGGCGACGGTGAATACCACAGGCTTACCTGTACTACATAAATATTCGTTACACAGCTCACTTGCTGGCAGGAAGAACAACACCGGCTATCGTTCAACTTTGCTTTGCGTAGCTGCGTTGACTGACTGACAAAGTGAGTGTAGCCAGAGATACTGCGATTGACCATATGCAACAAACGTTTTAGGTCCACCCTCTAGTGACATTTACCTACTCCGGCATATGGCCTAATGTAGCTGACTCCTGAGGGTCCGAAAAATGTCGAGATACTCGTCCTGCCTTCTTGGCGGAAAACTGACTGACCAAACTGGCCAACGCCGAACGCCAACATTTTTTATTTTACAAAGTTCAACGGGTCGCCGAAGGCACTTTCCACTTTAGACATAGTTATGTTCTCGGCAACCCCTGTCCATCTTTTTCTTAAGTGACAAGGCTATCACTCAACCTACTTGACAGGGTTGGTTGGACAATTTGGTTCTCATGGTGATCTAGTCGTATCAGCATCGCCTGGCAGCATCTCATTCAAGTGGTTAGTTTACGTAACCCGTGATTGTTTGAGGGGGCAAATTTAAAGCCCCTAAAAACTTCCCCACTTGTCGCTTGAACAACTGTATGGGGTTACCAACCTGTTCGCGCAAAACTTTCGTAACCAACAAACCTCATTTTTTGGCAGGTGCTCACAGTGCTTAACTGCTCTTTTCGCTGTGCCACGATAATAACGAAACAAACAGGAGAGCCTCGAACTCCCGTCGATAAAATTATATCCTACCTTACATTCAGTTTTTGGCAAAGGCAAAGTATTTATTCAGGGATCAATCGAAACTGTCCACCTTATCGTTTAGAAAGCTAGCTCTATCAACCGCTGGTCCGAGAACTCGCTTGAACGACCACGCATGGTCAAGCTCACTGATGAACATATGAGATGAGGATAATTCTTGGCGCAGCATTAATTCTGGTTCCGTTTATCAGGCTGGGTTCAAACCACAGCGCCCTACGGTGGCTATCTCGAAGTCTAGTTTTCTGCCAGCGGCTGTCAGGCAGTGTGTCGCGCGGTCGCCGGATCTGTTGGGAAACTTCTCCTGGATGTTTTTTCATTTGCCGTATCTGTATATATCTCCCTCACCTTTGCAACATAATTATATTTACGCACGGATAGTTATTACTTCACTTATTAGGAAACCACTGTTTAACTGATTTGCTTAATTTGGCGTGGTTCACCAGAAGTAAACTGAGGTTGTTCTGTTTGCACTATTAATGGGACCTGTGAGGTAACTTTCTACACTCATTTTGTGATGTTTACCCAACTATAGGGCACACACTCTAAGTACTGACCGTTGCATTTGGGGTATGCAGCCGACTACATGAACACCTTTGTTGCTTACATTTTAATGTCACAGAACCTTCAGTGAAACTCTCGTTCTGAATTCAATGGTAGTTATTTTCCATATGTTGCTCAAAGACAGCAGCAGCAATCAATTGGTCGGTTTTGGAAGTCGAAATTTATTGTTAAAACATTTGGTCACATCCGTCAATAATGCCTCAACATTCAAAGAAACGGAGGAATACCCCCAGATGAGGAGCATGCCCCATAATTCGATGACAATGGTACACGCTGCAGCTTTGATAGACCTGCCGTTGAGGGGTAAGGCTGGTATTAGAAACAGTGTCATTGCTCAATCGGCCTTCAAGGCTGTTTATTTGAAGGATAAGTATTTAATCCAATAGCCGGGACTGCGGAGGTTTAAATGCAATTTAGATAACAACCCGTTACAGCTAGATAAAATCCTGAGAAGTTTGAATTTGTGTTGCTTGGCTGAGGATCGGAGTAACATCAGAGACTGCCGTTGGCTTAGCCACAGAATTTCATGAGCCTGCCTTCAAACAGTTTGTAGCGGATTATCAAAACCAAGTTAGTCCTACTTTTTGCCAGGTTGAAGTCCCCCAGGAAGACTGCAAGGAAATCATCCCCGTTGTCTTTGCTGTACTTCAGGAATTTGTCAAGGGTCGAGTTGACTTAGTTAAGCCACGATAGGACTAATCACTGCAAATTCAGAAAGCAATTTCAATAGTATGTTGGAGGTAGAGTAAGAGATCACGGTCAGCAGGTGCTCCAACGTATATATTGTTGTCATGGAAGAGCTCGGAATGTAGTTGAGGGCTGTACAATTTTGCTATCACTAATGGCATAGGTGAAGGTGTGTGAGGTATTTGAAGGACTTTATGGACGGTCGTAACGTGTTACACAAATCTTCGATCGATGGGCCGTCGAGAGAAGCTCAGCATGTTTCGAAAATTGCTGATGGACTGAAACGGTTGTTTGTTTGCACAAGATTGCAGTGCTGGTCTCGAACAGATATCCCACAAGGCTTACTTGAGTTCTTTGAGTGCATTGATACGAGGTACGAATGAGCCACCCCCGGCTCACAATTCAAGCAAGCTGAGGCAACAGACCATACTAACTCACGAGGGCGCGAGCCGACGTTTGTAGATCTCATCGGGTTCGATTTGGGATGCGTGAGTATGGCGCGAGGCAGACCCAGACAACTTGCAGAGTAGTCGTGATAATCGTAATAATATCCAAGTGCTGCCAGTGAGCGGAAAACGATGAAGGGGCTAGTACAAGCTTTAAACTTTGTTACCGCAAAGTTGACTTGTGAACTGTAGCTTGTGCGGATTCGCACACAGTCTTGAATAATGTCCGGATTCACCAAGCCCGATGTAGCCAGTAGGTTTTCTAGTGTGCTACGACTGTGAGCGTGGTTCATGTGGCTTAATGTGTCACGTGAGGCTTCCGTTTGTGGGTAACAACCTGTGCGGGGAAGATGATTGTCTGAGTTGGCATCACCGTTTGCTGCACAACCAAATAGTTCAATAGACGCGACAGCCCCCGTGCAGATGCAGTGAAGTCTGTAACACGACGAACACTGGCAGTAATTGCTAACGACGTACGGTGGTTCCGGTGTGTAAAAACTTCAGGAGATTTGCTAGAACTTGTGCTCTCTTTGACAGTGGTTCAGACGGGACCCTCGTCAAATAATGTTTTGTTGACAGACGTCAAATTGTTACAGTTCAGTCGTGCCTGATAATCATGACATTCGGTGGCGCACTTAACCGTCAGCGTGCCAGCTCAACGTAGTTGTTATTTCCGCCATCTTTGCGTGGGACGTCTGAGGATGACGAGGGGTACATTACTAAGGGTTTGCCGTTTGAGAATGTAGCTGCATTGGTGGGTGTAAGTGAGTTGTAGAAACACTTGAGGAAAAACAAGTTAGGAGAGATCGATCAAAAGGAGGCTAATGTACTCATTGGATGTGATGTCCCTGAAACGCATTGTGTACGTGATCAAATATTCAGTTGACGGGGACAGTCCTATCCGAATAAAATCCTGCTTGTCCGAATGATTTGAGGTTCGGTGGGTGTAGACGCCAAGTCCTGTGATTCTGTGAGCTGTACTCCGTTCTGGAACACCTTAGACGTCTGCACAATCAGGAGTTTAATGACACGGTGACAGCTACACAATCTCATTCTCAGGAAGATAAGTTAGTTTTGGCGATTGCTGGGAATCGGGTTCGTCTGGTCAACAATCACTTCAAGGTTCCGTTGTCGTGGATGGCAAAGGAAGTTCATTTATCTAACGAACGAATTCTGGCCCGAAAGCGTCTGAACCGTTCATGAATACGTTTGTTACGTGGTGATGAGCAACATCTAAAATATACTGCTCTAGTACAGTCTCACACCTGAGAAGGGCAAATCGAACAGGCATCTGTGAATACTGAGGCTGGTCGGCTTTTCAAGTGTTGGTGCACGCCAAACCGCCCTGAGTTTTGCTGTAAGAAATGTGGTAGACTTCGCGTGCTTTCCGACTGCGCAACAAATTGTCGTGCCACATATTTGAACGATCAGCTATTACGAGGACAGAAAATCACCTCCCGAGTCTTAGGTGTGTTGGGTTGCGATCACAGCACATATAGAGAAGATGCTTCTGCAGGTTCATGCATCCGAAGCAAACTGCGAAACCTTCAGGTGCACTCAAGGTGATCTCACGAGTGAACCCGCGGCATATCTGAGAGCGATACATCTACTTGGAGCTACCTCATCTTCCATTTTTCGAAATTTTTCCCCAACGAAACGGTAAAAACACTCAAGGATATGTATGATCAAAGCGTGTGCCAAACCATTCATACGGAATTTCTGAGTCGCAGAAGGCTGTGGTGCGACAACGTTTCCAACAACGAAGATAGCTCAGGGTGGCAGAACTGGTTACGCCATTTGCCAGAACTTGGTAAAGTGCCGATTTTTAGGTTTGTTAGACCCGACGAGTTTGTGTAAAGACATTTTAAGCTGCATACATTTCGTGACCCTCCCGAAGTGGTATATAGTGCATTTGCCTATGTCTGCCTTTGTGACGGCGACTGCGATGATTTTGTGCACTACCGTTTTCTGAAGCTCGGTTGACGCTTCTCGACTTAACTTTCGTTCCTCTACCTGAGCTGACCGCAGCAGTGCCTGTCGTTCGCATGTTCCAAACTACATGCCCGTGTTTTATTGTTTGCCAAACGGACGTGAAGTTTTAGACAGATCCGATGATCGGGTTATATTATATCAACGATGTCGCTGTGTGTTCCAACACGTTCGCCGCAAACAAACCGTCGAAAATTATTGGTGTCTCTGACGTACGGCAGTGGAGGCACGTACGGCCCTGTGATTATCCCGTGGATAAAGCATCATGAGAAGTGGGAATTGTGCACTATGTATAAGAGTGGTTGAGTGACCCATAATTCATCAGGCAAAAGTCGGATCAACAGACCGGCGTATTTAGACTCACTGAACTTGTAGAAAGTGTTGAGTTATAAAAGTATAAAGTTATAAAAGTGAATACTCTAAACCAGTCTAACGGATTACTACTAATTTTTTACGAGTATTATGAATGGTGCAAACTGCTGAGGGCTATCGTTTGGTTGGGTCGAATCAAATATGAATTCCAGTAATGAGAAAGGCACAATAGAGGTAGGCTGTTCGACATCTGCTGAGCTATAATCAGCCGAATCGTGTACTTTGCGTTTAGTACAGCTAGAAGCATTTTGTCGCAACATGTGAAACTTTCTAATTGGTGTGTTATTTGGAGGAGAGATAGATCGAATGGGAGCCACCATTTTGAACTATGTCCCGTTGTAACGACGATGTTCTTTGAAAGGGTGGGAGATTGTCAATCTGCGCTCTAGAAATCGATTAAAAAGTTCCTGTCATATTATCCAGAACAAACCACGTGATAAACATCATCATCTGTCGCTTTCACTTGAAGGAAGGGCATGCTGAGGAGGCTCATCTATCCGCGTCAGTTCGCCGACGTTTTGGAATCCCACACGATTCGGCGGTGATAAATGTGTCAATGGCCGGTTTGTCCTTTGCGAGGCCAGGATGTGATTACTTGTAGACGGTTGAATTTCTCACTTCCTTCCGTAAGAACGCAAGCTGGTTGACATCGCCTCTCACACGTCAGTTCGGATTATTTTGATTCGATCGACTTGAAAAGAGGTCGGACAGTTGAAGAAAGATATTATTGCTTGTTTGCGTGTTTAAACTCTGGAGCAGTCCACCCAGAAACCGCGCAGACTATGAGTATCAACTGTTTTCTTATGCCACTGATTCGATTTATCGGAAGTAGAAGTATACCAACTGGCATTTACTCTGATAACGGCTAACAGCTTGTGTGGACGTCAACAAAGAGCATCTAAGCTGAAGTGGGATGTTGAACCGGAATGATATGAACGAAAAACTACTATGATGGATATCACGTGGTATTTCAATCCACCATATGCTGGTCACAGAGGTGGAGTCTGTGAGCGGCTGATGTGATTTATTTGACAAACTCTGGACGCAGTTTGCGTGGAACAGGCGCCTGCTGATAGGACACTGTTGGAGTCGACAGTTAGGGTGGAACGAATCCCCAACAATAGCCCGATGATACCGTTGATATCTAGTGATACTGATTCTGTCAACGTTCACCGAATGCCACAGCACCACTTAGAAACAACTGCCAGAGTAGCTGACTACACTGAGTGAGGTCTGTTGTTTGTTCGATAGGAAACCGGTGAACGCGTTCTTTTCGCATATTCATTCCGTTCTCGTTGATCATCCCTCTGCTTACATCCAAGATCTTCCTGGCAGATGTTGCAAAGCTTCCCTCGGTGAGAAATCGCACGTCGCATGTTTTGACCGGCGGCTAATCACTGTCCCTCTCCCTTGTGTTACAGGTACGGCGGTTCGCGCAGGCTCCGAAAAAGAGGTCCAGATTTGAGACAAACTATATTACCAAACCTACCGTTTAGTATTTTTGACACATGGCTACTGCCGAAATTTCGTTCTCATACTTAACAGATACAATACACTTGAACAACCGGCAGGACCATTTAAATTACATGCGCTGGAAATCACTCCGTCCACGAACGTTTACCACGATGTAAAACAAATTCTCCATATCGCTACCTGCGGAAGTTTGCGCCCGCGTGGTCTTCTCACCATTAATTCCCACCGCTCGGCCTTCGCCTATTTAAAACCTGGCTCCATTTGCATCTGATTGCTCAGCCGTTAGGCGAATGCCGCACATGGCCGTATGTACATGGACCGGTAACCTCGGAACTTGCATGCTTGGTGGAATGGATATCGAGGTTTGTTGTTATTTTCCAATATGGAGTTTATGTTAATTATCTTGGGCAACGATGCGTTGCATAGAGTTCGGCTTGAAGGTCGCTCAAAAGGGTAAACGGTCATTTCGGCGCGAAACCGCTGTACAAAACGTTTGTTAGGCCTCATTTGGGATATTGTATCCGGGCCTGGACTCCAAGCCTACAAAAAGATAAACAATGCCTTGAAAGTGTTCAATGGTTAGCTAATAGGTTGATACGGAGCAAGAAGCCCATAGGTTGTACTAGCAGCTTAAAAACTCAACTTATTTTCCCTTGAAAGAAGGAGGCTTCGTGGAGACTTGATAGAGGCTTTCAAGATCCCACTAGGTCTTACCGATGTGCCAGCCGGTGCTTTCTTCTAGTCGATGAAGATGCCCCAACTGAGGGGACACCACATGGTGCTCCACAAACCTAGAGCAAAAAAGGGTGCCCACGCTTCATTCTTCTCTCACAGGATGATGAAAGCGTGGAACAAGCTCCCTCCGTATATCTTCGAAGCTTCAGCTGTGGGAGTTTTCAGGCGTAGGCTTGACCAGGTCTGGAACCGAGTGTTTCGTGACCCAATTTAGGCTTGTTTTGTGTCATAACTCTGTATACATGCCGTGTGTACACAATTATGTCGCACGTAGCTTTATCTAGATAAAGGCGGATGTTTACATGCAGGTACGAATGTAAAATTTTCACGTATATGTATATGCAGATATAACTTTTTTCATATGTAACAATGTTCAGACTTTCCGTACTATATGGTTGTAAACACCTGCTGTAATGCATAGCTAGAAGAGAGGGTATACAATTTAGCAATTACTCGTGCGGATATTCAAGAGGTAGATTGACGGGAGTATTATTCCCGGTCGTTAACAGCTAGATCCTTCAACTACATGCTCACATTTTCAAGCTGAAATCCGAGCCATCCTACTCTTCAGCTTATTAACACTGCAGTTTCATTTTTAAATTGGATACTGTCATTTCATTTTCCTTATTTCCTTATTTAATTATTCAATGCTTTCTCGCGTTTTCTGACGGCTCACCACGGCCTCTTGGTATGACTGAGTGGCAGATGCAGACCTTAAGACAAGACATCATTTAAAAGAATGTCACAACCACTGGTACTCATTTTTATTTTATATATAGTCTCCGCCTATCTTAAAAAAACAGCAAAGACCGCAATTAACAAATTACAAAAATAGACCTCGGGCCGGAATGGAGAGATAATGACGTCAAAACTATTCGGGCAAAATTATTACTATTTTTCCAACAGAAAATAAATAAATAAATAATACGACGAGAACATTCCTCCTTTCCGAAGGCTACAAAATTGGCTCTACCAGGTGAGCCAGTGGGAGGTGAGGCTGTGGGATTCTAATCCCTTCTTTATATTGCTCAGTAATTCACATCAGACGATTCAGTATTAGTGTGTTCATGTGTCGCCATTGGCAGATCGGGGGTTTCAAATGGATTCAGCTGTACCTAATCATGTCTTTCGTTCTTAAATTGTCTCTTTTTGTCCAAAACGACAGTAATCTGTCATGTGAATACGCGGTCTGCAAACCCTGTTTTCAGTGTGCGGAAAGAACAATATTGCCCCTGTTAGTACTGCACAGCGCTACAGAAGTGTCGCAATTACATATAAGCGTAACGTATATAAGTGAGGTACCGCATACATTTCATTCGTTGTTTCAACTTGAGGGTGTGCGGATGTGTATGTGTTCGTGATCATCTTAGTAGGGTTGCTGTCATTTTATTAACGGAAATGCACGCAGGTTATTTTCTGGTTCCCTTATTCACTTTCATTTACTTTACGAATAGGCCTACCACTGAGTTAGTAGGTTACGGGTGAAAGGAAGACGAAGCCAGATACGAGAAGCTCACACCCGAAGCGCGACAAGCTGTTGCCCAGGAGCGCAAGAAAATGGACTACGAGGCTGCTGGCCGCCACGTCCTGTGCACTGAAATTAACGGGACTGAACAGAAGCTGGAGATTAAAATAATTTCGGAAATTTCAAAATCCGAATTTTGGAAAGGTACCCACAATACATTAATTGTAAGTAAGCAGCGGTAATGGAAAAATTGGAATACATTGAATAAGTGCCAAAAGTACTCGCTTGATGGTGAAAATTTTCTCCACTATTTTCGCGAGAAACATCCGTTATTGGCGTTAGCTCATCTTTTCAAGTCTTGTGAATGCATTCATTGCAAGTTTCGAGATGGAATAAGCCATTCCGTAGCCTGAGAGTGCTTCACTTTGCGGCGTTTTGAAGATATGGTCGAAATGGAAATATACGACTATGCAATTTTGGCATTGCATCTCAACATGAACCCTAACACACTTGATAGTGAAACATGTATGATAACGTTTCCAGTTTCCTTGTCTATATGATACTTATACTACTTCTTGTTTGCAACATTTCAGGTAGATGCTGTCCGACGAAACATTGCTCTTAGAAATGGTTGGAAATGACGCTACCATATGGTTGTTTTTATCTTCGGTGTATATGGAACGGCGTAAGAAAAAGGTATCATGTCCAACTCTATCACCGAAAATCTTCAGAATTGAATTCTATTTACTCTGCTGCATTGTTTCCAACTTGGTCGGGGTCGCGTGGCGTTCATACGAAACAGTATACGGAGATAGATGAACTCAAGCCATCTGCCGATCATTGGGAGGTCTACCTCTCAGTCGGCCACAAACATGCTGTTTGGAACGCTAAGTATCACTGGCGATGCACAGAAATATTTTAATCAACATGACAATCAACGAAGTCGAAAATGGTGATCAAAATATTTTTAACGACCTGGAGATTTTACTGATATGCCTGCAATATGCTGTGTAAAATGATGTCAAAACTCTTAGGTGCATATTATACTTAGGTCAGTAAGAGAGCTCGCATGATGCATGTTGTCCGATTGCTTGTCCGCACGCCATGTGACTGTGGCGCGAACTCAAACGCAAACGTGTGTCACACCAGTTCGGTTTAATCGCTCGTCAACGGCCGGTGTCCAGCCTCTCTAGCAAATTTACGTGTGGGTACCACTTCTGACGATATATGAGAGTCTCCAGATATTTCATGCAATAAAAATTCGGTCTCTCATCTCAAAAGCGTTCTTATATTTGGCGTTGGCTTGTAACGTTCAGCTGCTTAGACTATTGCATCGTTCGCTAACGATTCAAGGTTCACAACGAGTTACGCGT
>LUCH01003636.1:48834-62491 GCA_013368495.1 Paragonimus heterotremus | reverse complement strand
TACCTTCTTAGTCATAGAGATACGCGCTCCTATTTCATTCCCCATACCTCCTCCGCCGCTGATGCGGCTTCCAAAGCGGTCAACAACTTCCTTATCCAACATTAAATCGATGTAATCACAACGGTCTTGTGGATACACTTTGCACTGTAAAGCACACCCCAAAGTTGTCAGACGGTTCACCGTAACTTAATTTGAACCGAAGTATGTGAATGAAGGAATGTGGCATATTTACACATTTGATAGGTACACTCTCGTGTTTGAGCGATTGTAAACACGTGGGGGTATCCACTGAACACATCTATGCAGTCGACAAATACGGCAGTTATTGGCCGATGTGCACATCGCTGCTCCAGAATTTCCCTATCAGTGAAGGCCTAATAAATACACAACTGTCTGAGGCTAAACCTTGCCTGTTCCTTTATATTGCCTGCATTTCGAGCTTAAGTGAATCGACAAAGTACAACTGAAATCAGATCCTTAGAAGTAACTGGGATCAAGCTAATCCTCTGCGGTTTTCGAAAGAGCCCTCCGTTTGCCCTCTTGTATATGGAAGCTATCATCAAGAGACACCGGCAGATAGAGATTACCATAAGAATTGAAACAACTGAATTATTACCTCTACGAACACTTCTATCTCCTTCGAGAATTGCCGATGTGAAGTCACTTGAGCCAGTCCTATTGCGTCTACATGCCGAAATGTAACAGCGGACCTTAATTTTGGTAGGCTGTTCTGAATCTACCGACTGCGGTACTACATGACAAGTTTTGGGCGGTAATGCAGTAGAAACAAGAGGTCCAGCGGTCTAACCTTCTGAGCTTATTATGGTTGGGAGCGCTGTCTGCTTCATTGATATCTTCACGGTTAGACGGAAGCACTAGACCAGTACTACGGATAGGTTTGATGACTCTGCCGTGTGCCCTGAAGTAAAATTAGTTTCCCATCCATTGTCTTTCTTCGTTAGCAGGCTTCTCAACCGACGCTTAGGCCACCACACGGACAGACATCCTGAAACGTGCTACACGAACACTCATGAGGAATATTCCATTGATGTGACCCAACACCTGCTTAACTTACGAACCATTGTACTGCGCGCTGTAATCAGGAACTCTTGCCCCGTAGCTGTTGTGATCTTCGGTGTTAGAACTGCTACGCTTGCATTCTGGTCTAGATTGGTATTCTTACTTTACTGACGTCGTGGTCAGTTTCTCAACAGCTAACCGTTGCGGTCGATGGGGTCACAAGAGGAAAGCGACAACGTACCAACGAATAATCTGAATCTGTGTTTGTTCACAATAAGAAGGGAAGTGTCTAATGTAAACCTACCCCCTATAACTAACAGCTCTGTGGCCTACCTGGGATCAGGCCTAATTCGGAGAAGAAGGGCGCCTAGTCTGACAATGACGCACACGATGTTTAAAGCTAGTATTTGTCAAAACTAGTTTGTGCTCGGCGTGCGATTGCAGCTGCCTTCCAGTATCCGAGCAGTGTGACGCCAACCCAAACTCATCACCGAAACGAAAATGGGCCTCACCAAGGCGATCGACCTCGAGGTTCGTCTACCGTCAGAATGACTAAACCACGCTTAGGGAGGGCGGATTGATCTGATTAGGAGGTGATCTTAATACCGACATCAGTGTAGCGAGTAGAAGCATAAGCAGATACAATGAAAAGATTTCCGAGAATATGCCGTCTAGAGCTTGCTTTACTAAAAGTTCCCAAGCGGATAGCACAAAGTCTGTTGTCAACAGGAATCCAACTTATCAGTGCAGCTGCCCTGCTGAAGACTGTACCTACTTCAGCCTGACCGGTAGCAACGGTCGTGGAGTCTCTGGAAGTGTACAACCAGTATCGAGAAAACACTGCAGTGTTGTCAGTTTCATAAGTCGGCTATTATCTCGGTTTATAGTTTCTGAAATGCAACATTCAACAAATGTAATAAGTGTACTAGAGTTGTCTGCCAGTCAGTCTGCTTCAAGGTGCAAACATTGAAAGTCTCTACGTTAACGTGTATTTTAGTCCCAAATAGCAGACGCGGGAGACCGGAGGTTAGGTTGTAAGATATGATACTTATCGGACAGTGTTGTATGCTCCGCAGACTAATTACCAAAAATGAGGATGGAAAGAGCCAGGAAGCCAAAACGAAGACAACAGTGGGGAAGGGACGATAGCGATATGTTTTCCTCTATCTGCTTTCTTGCATGCAACTAATTGGGCAGCCGGTTTATACTGCGAAATTCCGATGCAATATTAAACCAACGGTGCTGTAAATGTTCATGAGTGTATGTGGATTGAGATACTATCAGAACGTCCAAGTCTAGATAAGACAACGATTAGGAGCCTTGACCGAGATCTTCGGCTAAAAGGTCTGAACCACACGGTGTATTACAACTATTGCACCATTTTCCGGGAAAAATATCAACTTTCTTTCTAGCCCCAACCTAGAAGGCCAAGAGGTGGGTTCGTAAGATCTCTACTTGTTTACCTGACTGGTAGGGGTAACTGTCGATGCGGCCATCACACCGCCTAGTTTAGCCCACCCTGTCAATGTCCGGACTCGTTGTGATGGAAACGCTGTTCTGTTATACATGCACGTGATCCTTAAGCCCACATTTAAGGATATCGACAGGAGGGCGTTTCCTACCACAACTTCCTCAAGCTTTTCGAAACACCGAATAAAGTTTAAAAACGCAATTCTTACCATTACATCACGAAATGATTAGTCATGCGACATACACTGTCACGTTTGAGCTATATTGGCTGATGTCAGTTAGAAAAAAACGCTTGGCAACCAAGCGATAACGTGGTCACGTGCTCTTTGTGGGCCACTGTCGGGACGAACGGCAGCTCAAGCTATCGTGCTCACAGGTACGGTTCAAAGCTGAAATAATGAGAATGAGGCTGTACCAACAAGCTGTTTGAAACTAGACAAGAATATGACTGAGCACTTATGCAGCGTGTTCGCGGGTGACTTGAACACGTTCACCCTGTGCTTCAGAAGAGAGATGCACAGATGCAATTTTCGACATGAAAATAAAAAAATACGAAACACCCGATTTGCAAGTAGCAGTTAGGTAAATGCAATCCAACTTTTTTTGCTGTTTTCATTACTCACATTCACCAAGTGTTTGGCATGTAAGTCGACTCAATCCGTCATTTAACACGATTACCTGTCCTCTCTTCTAACGTCTTTATCAATAAGCACTGTGAGTCACGAGAGAAACAACTACAGCAGCTAACCTGTTGATAACCGACTTAAGTATCATACACACAAATTCACTGTTTGCCCACCTTGTATCTTAAGCCACTTGGCTAGGACGCCGAAAAAAGGCGACCGATATGAAAGGCAATCGGTTGATGCCCTTAATACGTGAGCCAAATACCAGCGAAGCATTAAACTGAATAAGGACACTTGCTCATATATCGCTAATAATACCAAACTAGCGAGTGTTGGTCAGTGGTACTTATGACGCTAGTCCTGATTTTGATGAAAAGCAACGCTTTGTTCAATGCATTCTGGTTTTGAACACAACCCAGCCTGTTCTTTCTTAGTGCCTGCTTCATACATACATGAACTACCATGATCCTCATCTGTAACAAGAGCCGCCGCTCACCACAACAATGGAGAGGAATATCCCAAGAGAAAATCCAATCAAAAAGGGGATGAATGCGGATAAAATGAGTAGTGGAAAGAAGTAACAATGGTGTTGACTAAGGTACGTTATGTTAAGTAGCTTCGTCAACCAGCGATCAAGACTATCGCGAATTAACCGAACCTGACAGTCATCAACTTTAGTCGGACTGTGAACGTCATGTTGCATGATAACTAGATAGCTTTAGGGAAACGTTGCCGGTCTCAGCTGGTGTACGGCATATAAAGTCCGATCGTCGCGTATCCTAAGTTCTTCAAAATACGCACTGGCGAATAGCAGGGTTGTCAATGGGAGGATCCTAATTAGGGCGGATCGATTAACGGAGACAATGACGGCCGACATCCGATAACCTGAACATATCCTCGTCAGAAACAAGCCACTTTTCCGAACCATTAAATAAAATGGATTACACACAAGCAGTACATACCCTTCCTTTCAGTGACAACCAAACGTCATTCTGACGCCACAAGTCTAACAAGTTTACAAAGGCAATATTCAAAATATGCCAAGGGGGATAGATCTTCAGGTTTAACACTTATACCTTCTGTTTCTGACGTGTTACCGCCACATGTCATTAATGTGATACCCTGATCTTCTGTCTTGTTGGTGTTTACACAAGTCGTTTTTTAGGATTGCGCCGTAGATCACGAACCGTATAAGCTCGCTGGCCCAAACGACGTGATGGTGATAAAAGACCGGCAGAGGCTTCGACAATTATTCAATCTAAAGTGGATAACTGAAGGCGTCTTCTGAATTGATAATCGATAATAGTTCCTACATACAAGAAAGGAGTCAAGAGCGCTTATAAAAATCATGAAGGAATAAGTTTGGGTGGTTGTGATTGGGGCTCTGGTACCCATTAGACCTCGGATCCACTGCATCACGGAAGTAGACACCGGGGCACAGCAGGAAGAGTTACGCCCTAGACGAAGACCTATATATTGGTAATCTGCTACTCATCAAATTCGTCTGTAGTGTTGTATATATCTGGTTGCTATTCGTTAGTTTTCCCTTATTTTAAAGATGCATTCAATTCAGAACTTGCAATCAGGACTTTTGCAACTATTTAAATTGAAAAGTGCATCGAAAAACTTAAGAGAACAAATTCCCCTGTCGTTCTACTTTTACAGTGCAGCATAACTTAAGGTTTACAGTGAGTTGTATGATACGTTCGGCACCGAATCTGTCCATTTTCGCCATTTTCGTTCAATTATGTGTACAGAATAATACGGGCATATCTGCATAATTGACACCATATCTGTGTAGATTTTCTACCCGATAGAAGGCTGACTGAACGTGACTACGCCGATGATAAGGTAGGGCTGATTGACTTGTTTCCAGCCGCTCAGTTGACGTCACACAATAGCCCACTTACAGTCATATGCTTCAAAATGCAAACCGCCTAAGTAAGACTACATATTTGATATCAGATAACAAACGATGTTGCTGACCGGTCTGTGTAGTTAGGACGTTGCAACAGCAGTGGCGGCAGTGAAAGAAACAAAATGGGGCCTTTGCCTTCAATGTTAGGACGATATTCACTGATCTAGGTCATTTCTAGTGGCAGAGTGGAATACCTTTGGAATGTAGGGACCGTATATATAACAACTATGAGTTGCTTTACATTACCGCTGCTCAGAAAATTGGCAGTCAGTAGCTGCAATCGACTGCACAGTTCAATGGCTTAGACGAGGCTAGGCAGCGGATATCTGACACTGAAGGCCAACGAAGTTTACTGGCAGCCGCTAAAAATGAGTGAATCAATGTGACCGCGTTACGTTCTAAAAATGTCAACTAAACGTCGTTCACACCGACCACTTGTTGCGAATCCCCCAGGTGACTGGTTCAGAGTTTCATGTGGGCAAACGGTGGTGTAGCGTAGATAAATGAAAAAGACTGTCAGTAAGCGTCACTGTAGATTGTGTTCGTCTCCCGGGTCGGTCTTCATAACCCTCACTGTTGGTGGCCGGAGATTGCGCAAGAAATGGCGACTAGAAGGATTCAACATTGGAAATTTTCGCCACTGTTTAACCGAGTTGCCTGTTGAATGGATGCAGATAATTAGACGAGGCAGTGAAAGCTGCAAAGAAGCTATCTTGTGAGATGTAAGGGGCTTGATACTGGATGTTTGTGTTTATACATTACATGCAACAGCTTTTGGAAGTCCAAAATAAACCACGTTGGAGCAGACTGCTTTGGAGTTCAGAATCCATCCCAAAATTCCCGTTACAGTCACCTGGGTACAAAATCCACTAAGGAAGCCTTAAAACCTGGTCGTTTAAAGTGTTGTCACAGTACTAGAACAACATGACATTTCAAAACCTAGGGATGGATAATGCTCTGTTTGCATAATGCTAATCGATTGCATTCCAACCTACTAGGTTGCCGTCATCTGGATATACTACCGTCATAGAAAGTTATCCATCAGTTCGCCTAGGACGAAAGGAAACGAGAACCAGGAGGTGAACAATCTTGAACAAGGAATCACTGCACCGAAAGTAGCAGCACATGCTTCCAGCTACCTTTCAAGTTTGGACTTATCAATAATTGAGATATATATGGTCTGGATGTCCAAATCCGTCAAAACTAGACTGGACCTTGACGCGTTGAAACGATCACATCCACAGTGTCACTCATACTAGGCAGGTCAATAGGTAAAGGTGTGACAAACCACAGTCTCCTGGCCCTTCAGGTTGGGGTTTAGAATGTTAGCACCCTTACCTGGAAAAAATTACCAGCTTTGGTACACTGCAACCCACCTGCTGTGTTGTAGTACACACTTTGAGCTAAAGGTTTTGGTAGAGAACTCTAATCATTCTCCTGTCTAGATCTGGGCGTCCTGGCAGGATATCAGCCTTCACGCAACCCTGAATACTCACAGGCGAAAGTGGTTGAGCGTTCACACATGATAATTCGGTCTCACCCAATGAGGTCAGTGGCACAGTGGTCAACACAGTTGCTCCGTGAAAGCGTGGTCGGATTTCTAGTCCTGGCCTTGGCAAGGATACGCTCTACTAACGGGCTCTAATGAGAGCTTAGCTCGAGTCTAGTGCTTATTTTCGAAAGAGGTCGACTGGAAAGTCTATGGGAATGCGACAGCTACGATCAATTGTGGGTAATGTTCAATCCGTATTAAAACCGAAAACCTTCGCTACTCATCAGTAGTACTTACAACGCTAACAATCCCATACTGCATCCGCCGTTTCGCAGTATAAACCGAGTCGCTCCGTCGATTGCATACAACGGGGTGGATGGTCGAAAACAAGCTGCTGCTAGATTCTTCACGGTTCCATTAAATTTAGTTCTCGAGTTCTCCCCGATCCCCAATTCTGGCAATCGGTCTACAGGTCTCACAACAAATATAGCTTATTATAATAACGATGTTGGTAAGTCACATCTCTTATCATCCAGCGTTCGGCATCCCTCGTCTCTTTCTTAGACTTAGAGTGTGAATTAACATAGGTGCTTTCAACGTTCGCACTTTAAACAAATGGGTCAACAGACCGCTCTCCAACGAACGTTAGACTCGTTGAATGTCGATGTCTGCTGTATTTCGGAGGCTAGAATCCAGGACAGTAGTCAACTTGTGGAACTAACAGCACCCGCATTGTCAATCCGACACTGGTTGTACACTTCGGGTGACTCCACGGCCGCCGCTACCGATTAGGCTGAATTTATTATATTCTTAATAGCGATGGTTACAATCACACTGTTGGATTAGATTTCCACTAACAGTAGACTTTTTGCTATCTGCTTGTTGGATTCTGTTAAGGCCAACTTCAGACGCAAACCTGTTAGAAATCTTCTCGTTGTGTCTGTTTATGCTCCAACTGACTGTAGTGACATCGTCGTCAAGACCGCTTTTACTCGGAACTGTTCGATATCTTTGGGTCGACGTATGGTTCTGATAGTCATTCTGGCCGGAGATATGAACACCCAGGTCGACCGGTTTGATGAGGCCGATTCTCGTTTAAGTAACGAGTTTGGAATAGCATCACATCGCTCGGATAATGGCAGGCGTTTGTTGCAACTGTGTTTAGCCATCGCTGTCTCCGCCACTTAGCTCACATTAAGTGAACTGATCGCGTGAGTAATATGGCAGTTCACCGGCGCGTATTCAGGAACGCTCGGGATGCGCGATCAACTGGTCAGTTAATCACGGTGCACAGCGTGCATTGGTTGGGTCACGTACTCCGTATGTCATTTGATCGTTTACCGTACAGGACATTATATGCTGAGGCCGTCGACAATTGGGTAAAACCGCGTGGTGATCAATCAACAAAGTGGTCACGAAATATGAAATATGGTCTCAGATAGACCACATAACTGTTAGTTATAAGTGGTGGTGCTCCACTCATAACGTATTGGAGCACACACTTGGATTCAGGTCATGCGCCAGTACGTTGTCGTTCTGTTCCTACTTTTGCTAAGCAACGTCCCCACCAACGGCAACGGATGGCTGTTGAGAAACTGACTATGCCATCGGCAAAGTTAAAATAGCAAACCAATTCGGGAAGCAGGTTTAGTTTTCCTCACTCCGAGGATCCTACTGGCTACTGGTACTGGCTGCAGGTACTGTAGCATGCGGCAAGGAGGTTCGTGGGTCAAACAAACATTGGATTTCAGAGAGATCCCCAGTGTCATGAGATGCCAGATATGACATTCCTGTTAGTAGTTCACATAGTAGGTTTACCAGAGATATCCATTGGAAGCTGAAACCTAGTCTGATCGCCGATCGTGAGGCTTGACGTTAAGGAAGTGGAAACTGTTTTCCTTTCAGGGAACACTGGCAAACTCTTCGAACGCATCTATCAGTGAAGCTTTCAACGAGATAGGGAAGACACTCAACTATAATAAGTTAAGAACGTTGGAGCGCTGGGCGGAACACTGACGATCCAGTTTGCTGACCTCCTGTTCCTACTGTGTTACCGCCGCAAACCTGCAATGTAACACGCTGATAGGTAGGTTTAGTACTACACACTGATACTGATGTCCACAATTGCACTTCGGTTCTCAAACGTATTAGAGCTACTGACCCAGATCATCTCATGCCGGCACCTTTCAAAGTGGGTGCGCAAGCTTTAGTACAGGCTTTGGTGCAGTTTTTTTTAACTTGTTTATACGACGGAGACCATCCCTTCGTGCTGGGATCATTCGATAACAGTCCCCATATTCAAAAAACAATTCAGAGCTCTTGCGAAAACGATACGGGAATTGTCCTGACCCCAATCATTACTAGGGCCCTGGCACGCCATATACTTCGTTGACGCACTGCAGCTTGGGAGTCAAACATTGGGGAAGAACAGGTAGAGTTTCACCCTATTCGAGAGTGTGTTGATCAAATTTTTATTCTTCGCCAAATTCTGGAACATCATCATGTATACCGTCGGCCAACAATTGCCGTGTTTCTGAACCATACGGGTGCGTTCGATTGAGTTGGTTTTCACTTTTAGAGTCGCTCAAGTACCAGGGGTGTACCAACCATATTGTCGGCGCTTTGTTCCCATACTCCAGCTCCGGTTGGTGTACGGTGTATTGCCTGCTAATGACAAGGTGTTGCTGTTTGACGACTTTCACGTAGCACAGACAACGCTAGACGCTATTTCGCATTTTGCGAAATACTTCGGAATGCAGTTTGCTACCTCAAAGTGCAAGAGACTCCTGTAATACTGTTGTGATTACGTCGATTTAATGTTGGATAAGGAAGTTGTTGACCGCTTTGGAAGCCGCATCAGCGGCGGAGGAGGTATGGGGAATGAAATAGGAGCGCGTATCTCTATGACTAAGAAGGTATTCACCGATCTGGGATACCTCTGGTCACAGAGAGGTATCTCTCTGTACGTTCGATCGCTCGTACCGGATGGCGTCAACGAGTAAACAACGAAGAGGTTAGGAAGCGAGTATTTGGTGGTGATTATCAAACGGGTTTTTTTGTTCAATCCTTACATTTGCACAGACTTAGATGGTTAAACTGTGTACTAAAGATGCCAGCTAATTGTCTGCCACAGCGAGCACTGTTTGCCGATGCTGCGGTTGATTGGCGTAAGACTCCAGGTGAACAGATGATGACCTGACGTAGAGAAATGGAGTAGTTTATCAAGGGACTATCCACTGTGGGTCGGGTTTGTCTTCTGATCTGGAGTCTTCGCGACTCATAGAGTCCATGATTGAAGACTTCTGTGAGATGGCGGCTAATCGTGTTCAGTGGCGTGAATGTTATCGTTGTTTGTAAAAATTTTCCGTGAAGTAAGTAAGTAAGGTGTTGCTGTGAAGGCTGTAAGGAGCCTGTGTTGCTGATGGCACCTTACTTTCACTTGTGGCTCGATTGCTTGTTTGCAAGGTGTGAACACCTTAACCTTGATTGTTTGAATACAGACGTTTGTTTTCGGCTGTTTAGTTCCGCTCATCCGCTTCTGTATTTTTCTCTGATATGGTTTGTTTCGCTCCTCCCTGCATATTTATGTGATAGTTAAGCATCTTCGTGGACCACTGATGATGGTCAAGAAGTCACTTGCACTACTTGCTTAATGGACTGCATCTTTTCGAGGTGAAATTTCTATCTCAGTTGTTATTGTTCACTTTCCATGCAGTAAACTTTCTGTTTCAAGTCCTTGATTTTCCTCATTGTTATTGGATGTCGAATCGGGGAAACTCAGTCCGTCATAGAACTTAGGATGCCGTTGGGGTCGTCAGGATTGTAGGCTGTGAGGGTTATGCCGTCAATGAATGTCCGGTGCACGTATTATCTCTGTAGTAGGCTCAGGTATCATCGCGATCCTCATACTATACTAGTCGTCGAAGTATGTAACGGACTGCTTAGTGATAACGAATAATTACTGAACGTCAGCACTCAGGAATGAGTGCAGACGGCTACAGCGAAGTATCAGTACATGAGATTTACCGAACTGTGATGGCCCGCATCCAACAGGGAAACTCACTGACTGAAGTGCCCAGTTTGCAGTCCATTTAGATTGCGTAAGCACGGGGACAGGAAAGAGGTTGAAATGCATAAGCAAATCATTCTAACGTTTGAGCGAAGTAAATATTGATACATGCGAACGACGTTGAACGGTGTGAACATTCGAACAGCTTGCGGTGGATTACGTGGTTATGCCCTCACGTATACGCCAGAAGCCTATGATAGCTAGCGAAACCTGATACTGACTGGGACGGATTGATGAGTGACTAAAGTGTGTTGCTCACGATTCACTGACGACGGGCGATAATGACCACGAGCGGTAATGTATTTCTAGATGGTCTTGTCCATCACAACCTTCTACACAACTGTTAAAGGGGTCAGTGCATTACAGTCACCTAGCAATCGCTACAAATACGAATGAACTCAAGGATGGAAGAATAAATTCTGTTTTTCAACTAATTAACGTGCTCTGAACGAAAGCACACCGTTTTCTGGATGGATGTAAAACATTTTAGTTTGCTTTCCCTCATACGATGCCCCATAGTATGCGTTGTATTTAGTGACAGTTGAAAACTGTTTGCTTGATCAAATTTGTGACAGAAGCTGAGATGATGTGAAATCAGCCCGACATGATCTCATACACCAGTGAAGATTGTGAATAGTAGCCCACAGCGGCGGTAATCCGAATGGAGGTGCACGCCCTGACAGTAATTCACGGTCATGCCAAATGACTTTCGACCAAGTGTTTTGAGGGCCTGCCTTTTGGGTTGCACGATCGTTGAGTCTTACGCAACACATATCCGTGCTCAATCCCATAGATAGTATTTGGTGTGCCGCAAAAGTCAAGGTGTACTAGCGTTCGGAGATTGATTGGTTAGTATGAATGGAAAACGCGTATGGTATCAAGTTTCATGATGATCAGTATGAATATGGTTTGTTCAGCCCACTGTCACTCATGCTGTTAGCTTGCAACCCAGAGGATTGAACGATTAGTTTATCATTTTCTCTGTGCACCCATTTGTTGATGCACTGTGTCGGGGAAGAACTCAATTCCCCGAAAATACCGTTTTATTTGCCATCGCAGTGGCCTAACTCACTACCGACTGTAGTGACCTTCATAGTCGGCACGGTCATGTGCCACTTCACCCATCACGTGCATTCTCAACCTTTATGTCAATGTCTGGCGCCTCGCACACACGCACGTACTTTTAATTGGGACGTCAAGCTACTGTCTGGATCTTTGTCTGGTCCACTTCTGTCCTTGTTTTCTCATTGGTCACAAACCCTTTAAATGTGGTCTAGTTTGTGACCGTCCTGTCTTCGGATTGAGTGACATAAAGTAGATCTGTCCGGAGGCCAGTCTTTTCTCTGTGTTCGTTCGTTAGTCTCAAGTGGTTGGGTTGGCCGGGAAGATTTGTATTAATCTTGCATATTACGTAGTCCGTCGTTCAGAACCGTTGAACGTCGTTCCGTTATCTACCGTTCCACTAACCGTCATTCCGTTGTCTGTTTTACGCGCTCGTAGGCCGCACATCAAGTTACAACACACTGCTTCTCAGATACTTAGATAACGCAGTAAGTCACATAATGCACTGAAATCAAAGTTCCCCGTTTTCTTGAGAAGTTTTGTTAGAACAGCACATATTAGCTAACTTATCCTACGAAGTTTTATTGACCTTATTGAAATTGCTAGTTTAAGTTCAAGACGTCTTTTCACGTAATTTTCGATGCTGGGTGCCTTTTTTTCCCGGCATACTATTCTCGATAGATCCGGCAAGGTTCTTCCAACGTTTTGCAGAACTGCCGGATTTAATCTTTTCTCCGACCACTATTGTTTCTTCGTTCCCTTTCTCATATCCACAGCGCATCGATGAATTTATCTCCTTGTCGTCTAATCAGTCATCCAGCTCACCTGATGTTCAGCATCTGGCCTTCTGCTTCCTGGCTGCCAGGAAGTTCTCCGTGGCACAAGCCTTGGAGTTGTATCATAATTATCAGGTATGTACTTATAGTTTCCTAATCCATATATTGTCCAGATCATGTTATCTCGTGAAGGTGTTTCCCAGAGGATCGATCCGTTCGATGAAGATGTTCGACAGGAGCTTTTGTCCGGAAAGTTTGTTATTCTAGTAAGATTTCTTTTTCCTCTGCCACTACGTTGCCACCTAACTTGCGTCATCTAGAACGATCATGAAGTCTCGGGAGCTCGGGTTGCTCAATTCTTTGTTCGTCTCCATCGTACCAACAACAGTAATAATCGTTCCTTACTGCAGAGCATACTTTTCCAGCTAGACGCCGTGCTCAAAAAGTAAGCACTTCCAAAACTGATACCTGTCCGTATTCATGCTTATCCCAGCCCTCTGCATAGCAATCGGAGTAGTTTTTGATCCTTTACCACCATTGAGTTTTATTGTAGATTGTAGTCTGTCCATCGCAATGGTTCGCTTGGACTTAGTCCTCCTTCTGATGTATGCGACTCCAACCTGCCCTGAATAAATCAGTGCGAATTACTTAATGTCTTTAGCGCCGAATGCGGTAACCACAGCGATAACTTCCATGTGCTAAACGCGCCTGATAAATAGTTTACGGATAACACATACATTTAGTGTCCCACCCGTAGTGCGCTAGTTATAGAATTTAGATTTTTTTGTCATATAAATCAAACACTGACGTTTGGGGCAGCGTGAGCACGAAAAATGATATTCGACCCCGCAGGTCCTCCATAAGCCAACCTATACCGCTACCTTGGCCAGGTGGTCGGGCTGATGTACTGCATTGATCCGGCGGGCTATGCTGACTAGGACTCCGGTCCTTCCAGGTGCAACCTTGTCAGACAGGCCAAATGAGAGCAGTCAGATGAAAAGCAGTTACACTCGTAGGATTGTATGTCGCACTACTGACCGCATAAAAGTGCTTAGGTAGTGAGGCACGACTCAATGAGCGTACAGCAGAACTATTTTCATAGTTGCGACACTGCTGTCTTCCGTATCAGGAAGAAGGGGGTTAGAAAAGGTACCCTCAAAAAAAGAGCACTCTGATCGCCCAACGGTTGACTGTTATCGCCGGCGCATTATCCAATACGGTCGA
>LUCH01003636.1:20409-47531 GCA_013368495.1 Paragonimus heterotremus | reverse complement strand
CCGAAGCTATGAAAACATGCTGTGAACAGGCACGTTCCGATGGAGCTGTTCACTTGCGACAGGACTGGATTTCCGTCACGTCGACAAACCTCATGAACAAGCGTCGCTCGATCCCACCTGGTTCTGAATATGATGACGGCCGCCGAGAACTTAAGCGCAAGCTGACCAAAAGTTTGCGCAAAGACCGGGAGCAATACTTGGTCGAACAATCGAAAGAGACGGAAAAATCCTTTTTATCTAGGAGTGGCAGAAGGCTTTTCTCCTTGATCCATGGTTGTATTGGCCGTCGAGTCGGTGTAAGTGAAACCATATGTGAAAAAGACGGTTCACTTATTACCAGTCAATCGCGCCGACTTGATAGGTGGGCTGAAAATTTCGAAGAACAGTTCAGTTGGCCTCAATCAGATCATGTGGACGACTGGAACTGATTGGTCAGTTACTGCATTCCAGACGGTCCTCCGTCGAAAGCAGAAGTGGTCCTAGAGCTCAAGTTATTGAAGCGTAATAAGGCTCCTGGTCCAGAACTCCTCCCTCCTTCTCTTTTCAAGGATGGTGGGGAGAGGTTGAGATCGGAACTGACAAAACTCCTCCAGTCGATCTGGAAGACTGAAGAGGTGCTTCGTGATTGGTGCCTATCAACAGTGATTCCCGTTTTCAAAAGGGGGTCCCGAAGTCTATGTGACAACCACAGAGGCATCAGTTTGGTATCAATTGCGTCCAAATTACTCACTGGCTTTATTTCACGTCGGCTTACTAAGCCCAGAGAAAGCCAGACACGTGAAGAACAGGCAGGATTCCGATCCGGTCGAGGGTGCGTTGATGACATTTTTACCTTACGACGCTGTAGTGTTTCGTACAGTGTCTTCTATTTTCTAACTCTCTAAACCATTTCTAGTTCTTCCGCCTATCCTTTTACTAATTTTCAAATTGCTTAGTATCGTTTGCTCTTAGGATATTCCACGTCACTGTTGAGGTGTGCGGCGGCCCGAGCCACTGTACCATTTTGGTCAGGCTTATGACTGCAGTGATGATGGGATGAGGAAGTCCTCCATATCGCAAATTCCTATTTATTCCTACTGTGTCTTACAATATATATTCACTGCTACGCACAGGCTGCTGTATCGACTCATCAATTTGTAAACTGTACTCGATCAGTATTTCTGATACCATCTAACAGGGTTAAATCTCTTGTCCTTTTCATCGCCTGATGAACGAACTTACTCCACCCGTGCCAGTTGTGCACCCCTCTTCGCGTCGCGTTTGTTTTCCTGTACATTTTCTTGTCACTGTTACCAAGTACTGCTGTTATTGCTGACGTCGGTAGAGCAAAAGCGCAACGGCGAAATATTTTGTGTACATAGGTACTGTACTGTATTGGTCACTCATGTTTCTTGTGTCCACTTTCTCCCTAATTGAGATTTTTACCCGGCTTCCTCCGATTGTGCTTTGTTTTCTTCAATGTTACGACGTCTATTTTGAGCCGTTTCATTGTGTGTTGGAGTTCCTTGGACATCGTGGTTTTCCACCTGTTCTCCATGGTTGTTATGGCAACCGCTGTCTATGTTAGTTTCCGCAAGACATACGATAGTTTGACGATATCCGTCCGGTTAATCACCTGCGCCAGGCGAAATCCATCTTTCGGTGGCAGAGGCAGACTAGTCGGTAGAACAATCCAACAGTTTCAACGCTGAACCAACCTGTAGATTCGTTCTATTCAATAAGCCCCGTGAAATGACACAGTGAGGTGCCTGTTTCTCATCTCATCCGGGCTGCCTTCAACCGCCCCATCTGCTTCAGACGTTTGGGCGAGCCGCCGAGTTCAGCCAGTAGGGCTTCCTTCGCATCGGCTCACTCAAAGTTCATGGTACTGTTTCATACCACGTTTTAAACCGCCTCTATTCTGACAGTCTGTATGACAGTTTCGCGCATTTCCCCACTTATCCTGTTCACTTCAGCGATGTAGTCAAAATTCTTTATAAAGGTATGTAAAGCTCCTGCCAAGGCACCTTTCTTGAACGTTCCTGGTCACTGGATGCACTCAAGGAGTTGTTGGGGTCGAGGATCAGTTTCTTGTATTGATAGATGTGCATCACAGAATTACACTACAATGAACACAAACTTTCATATGTACACGATGGTTGTGTCAGTCACTGTTCGGCTAATCCATATCCAGGTTGGAGCTCATTCCATTTCCTGACATTTGTCCATGGGTTTCCACGTGCAAAGCGAGTAGTCACTCTGTCCGTACCCTACGGCAACCAGAGGAATACTCTTCTGTGTACACACATTACTCACTGATGTTACGTGTAACCTGTTACACACTCAGAGTACCTGCCTACTCTCTTGTACTTGGAGTCTCCCGTCTGTGTCTCAGTTTTCTGCTGCAATGGACAGACACCCAATTGTCCTTGAAACGGATGACATAATTTCTATGTGCGATCCGTTTTTTCCTTCGCATTGGGAGACTTGGCCGTTGTTTGTGGGGTGGTGTGTAGAGACTTACGGTGTTTGAGCATCGTTGTCTTCGCTTGTTAGTCCGTATCTATTGTAATGGTTGGATGAGAACCATGGTCATTTGTTAATGTGCATTGAAAAAAAATGGTTGTAAGACCAGTTGGCAAAGCTATTTAAGTGCACATTCTGTCATGGTTTCACCGAGTACTCCCTTTGTAACCTGCTGAAGTGGGTGGCGGCCCGAGCCGCAGTACCTTATGGTCAGGCTCAAAGCCGTTGTGATGATGAGGATGTTCAGTGAAACCACCAGCAGTCGGGTAAAACTGCAGGTTTTTCAAGCAACGGTATTGTTCTGAAACAAGAAGACAGACTATTTCGTTGAATAAAGTGGACAGATGTCGCTGAATGGAAAGGCCTTCTAGCACGGCAGTTTACCGTAGACGGCTACATCCAGGGCGTTCAATTTTAAGGTGTACAATTTTTCGTTTGCCTCTCATTTTCATAGAAATTTTTTTACGAAATACTCCCGGCTGCTCATGACATATATGTATATATGCATATATAAAAAGAGAGTAGCCAGTGCTGGATTGACCTTCTGGGGGTCATTAAGGTATCGTTGGGAAAATTGTTGGACTCACTTGAGACGGTTGTTCTGAGACTCCTTTCAAGCGTCAAACGTTGCTGGTCACTGTTTTCTTTTCCCTGTAATGCTGAACCGGCTTTGCGCATCCAGTGTATTTACCTTTCCTCCCAAGAAACTGCACAGGACGATCATACTATCGATGTTTGACGTGTCATGCGTTGGTTGCTTAATGTCTGCTCACCAGCTGTGATGGGCATAACAGTGCATATGCGGACCGGTAAATATAGCCATGCATCTACGCTTTTGCGAAAATTCTGTCAAACATTTCAAAATCCAGAAACAGATAGGATTGTTTTTTAATGAATCGACTTTCGTTGTCGAGGTCATCGTGTTGATCTCGGTCCGCTCGTCCGGTTGGTTTTTCTACGTGTGTACATCATTCTTTCATTTTCCAAAAATCAAGTTCATCTCCATTTACGGTTTCAAAGCAAACGTCGGTATTCTCCCTATGCCTCTTTTCTCAGAGAAGCGGCTTCGCGAAGTGGACTGGTTTTCATCTATGATATGACGGATGCCAAATTCGCAAATATTGATTGTTCCTTTGGAATCAAGCTGTTCAAACTATTACAGGTTAGCAAATGATCGGGTGATTTTTCAGTTCTTTACATTACCAGTGAAAACACTCCCTTCTTGTAATCTTTACGCAACGATCGCTGTTTTTTTCCACACACTAACGTAACCATTGTACTACGTTTCCCTGTCCAGCAAGTTTGACAGGCCGATTTTTACGAAACGTAGTGGACGCGAAGTTGCTTCAAATGTCATCAGTAAATGCGATGTTCTAGGCCACTGGATTTGAAGATAGGAGTGAAAACGAGTGGTTGAATACAACATTAAATGAAAGGAGCACAAAGTCAATTGTTTTAACTCTCACTCGTGAATCACCGATAAAACCTTAGATGTGTGGATCTAGTGTGCAAAACAATGTTTTGTCAAATGTATTCTAAACAGTGTAACCCCCATGATCCGAAATATAGAAAACGAAGATTCAATCCGAAATAGGACCATTATTGTGTCATAAAGCCAATACATTAACGAACATGGCTCGAAATGTGTGTTGGGCAAGCAGACTATACTAAGTTAATAGAAGACGAGTTGTCCATAAGTCAAAACAAATTGTTCCGTACGTCGTTGGGATGCATGTGTAACTTTAGGGGTTGGTAAGTCTGTCACGGAGCTACCCAAAAGAAAACTTTATTTGCAGCCACGAAAGAAATATTGATGTAGCGAAATTAAATAGGAGGAATTACTTAATTCAGTGGTATAACAGCATAAATTTTAAGGCAGTGTTTCGATTATTCGAGTTGGCGTTGGGTTCGCAACACAAAAGGAACCCACTAAATGAGTTATCATCTTGTTCAGACAAAACTGACAATCCAACGGTTTGTGTTTGAATGTGGAAAGACTCTTAAAGCGTGGAGGCAGAATGCTAGACGAGCCACCCTCAAAATTCATCAAGGTTAAATAAATTGACTAGCTCGAGCTCAAATGGACGACAAATTTCAACGAGTCAGCAACTTTATGTTAACATTAAGGCTCATTGCCTCATATTTTCTGTTCATCATTTTTGCTGAAGAACTTCCTGGACGATACCCTGGCTTATTGTCAATGTTGATGTCTGAAACTACTTCTCTGTGCTCATCTTCCATTGACGCTACTGCATTATTCTGTGGAACTCCCGGCAGCACAGAACGTCCGCAGCAGACATTATTTTTTCCCCATCTTTTCAGTCCGTGCTATGTTTCTGTGATGTGCAATGTTCTGCTTTAAAATCCACAAGAACCTGTGTATACGATTGCCATCGATGATGCACTTTAGAGGCAATCGAAAAGTGGATTGTCTGATCAGTTGTGTCAATTCTGATGAATTGTTTGTTTAGGATAGTAGTCGTTTACCCCCTAACTGCACCATCCGTGACACAAACTTTCACTATGAATACTGTTCAGCTCCTTTTTGTACATTCACTCTTCCGCACGACTTCAAAATTTTTCTTCTTAGCGCGAATCGTGTTTTGAAATCGTCCGTCTACTTGCGACCACAGTTGTTTTTGTGACACCGCACTTCTCCAGTGGGATTAGCGCGTAATCAACGATACGCTTTGTAGGCGTGTATTCGAGACAAGTTTAGTCTGTCGAAAGCTTACTGTTCTCGTTAGGTACAATTTGGTAACTCTAGTGTCGTTCGTTCAGGCCACAGAAAGTGGTTGCCTTAGCGGGAGAACACGCCGGATTTCATTACAGTAATCTGGTCTGCGGGACAGTGAAGTCAAGCTTACAGTTCGCATTCTCTTGCGAGCATTGATCTACATATCTGTGTACACGTTTACCGAATAAGCTCTGACCAGACTCCTCGTTTGGTTTTCTCGGCAGACCGTCTTTATACAGGCGAATTTCTTTGTTATCTCATAGAATGAAATCCACGATTCCTGCATCTATCCCCAGTTATTCATCAGTCTGTTATGGCTAACGAGTGGCTTTCATGTCATCAGTAATCTGAGAGGCCTACTGATCCCAATGGGCCTGGGGAATACACCGTTCTATTTGACCTTGGATTGCAACAGCCTTCCTCCATTCACTCAACCCATATGTGGCTGTGTTGTGTACCTGCAACTAACAGTTGTATTCTACGAGGTTATTTTGATCAGTTTCCTGGCAATTGACATCTGGCTTCTTTTCAGTGAATCCCTCTGCATCTTCCCATATTGTATTGAGCGAGTTGTTGCCATGGCAACTCGAAGAGAAGGGAACGGCTTATTTGTGATACCTGAGGTCTCGCAGGCTGTTAGGTGAAAATAAACGAAACCTGATTATACCAGTTTAAGGTGTCTATTGACGCTATATTTCATATGTTGTTATCTTCCAGTTAGCTCCCACCACTTTGATATACGCTTGATTAGTTTTCATCCAGTGTATTTGTCGACAAAATACGTTCGATATTCCAGTCTTTAGCTTTAAGGTACGCTTGGATTTGTTTTTAGTAACGTCATATTTGCCTTGATAACATTCCGAATCAAACTACCGATTTGCGAATTCACACTGAACACTTTTACGGTCTATCCGCACAGTTAAACGCCCCCACTGTGTCGTGCGTACTCTTTCGTCTATTTGTCAACACACAAATCCGGCCCTGATGATTGTCCATTTGGTGTTCCATTTCGTGCGATTCGGCAACGCAAGTCGCGATCGATTTACAACCGTGATCCGTCAATTCTTAGGCAACCATGACGTATATGTTTGCCTGTACGCACACACAGGCGGGCAAGTGACCGCTAGACCGACTGCACTCTTCGAGTGTGTGTGTGCCTACGCGTCGATCATGCACTGGTCTAGAGGCACTTAAAACGATCGAGACATAGCACCCATGCACATATTGCACACATTCCCTCACAACCACAATGACAGTGTTTTACCACCTGTGGGGAATATGGTACCTGCGAAATCTGATAACCCTTGTCAATATAAGTGCGTCGTCTGCTGCCACCTTCCACAGCCTCGAGACAGACGGACTGTATGCTGATCGTCCCGATAGGGTGCCGACGCAGCATGCACTGAGTTACACAACAGTCGGATGTTCACTTAGCCGGAGTGAATAAAGCAAGTTGTTGTTTCTTGCGACGGCTTGTGGCTTTCTGCTCATGTGTGTGAACGGAATGCGCCACCCGCGAACTCTGGATGTTCTTAGTAACATTGCTGCTGTCTGCCACCAATTTGCGTTGGTTCCGTCTACAAGAAATGTGTCAATATTGTAGTTAAGTCACGTGTTTGTCAAATATTATATGAACCCCGAAAGCTTGATGTAACTGGTCGGATTCGCCACTGCTCGAGCCCGCAATCGTGAAATTGTTAGTCGATGCTGCATCACTAGGTAGAAGCTACACTTTCGGAAAAAAGTGGGAAGGGACTATCAGCATCTAATAGCCGACCCGGGCCTGACGTGAAACAGACACGGCTCTCATTCTCAGTTTATTGTACTTTTATTTACATGTATTAGTCTTTCGTTGCCCATCGCCTAAGTAACCTTCAATGATTACCAGAAATTCTGACTAACGAATTCCCACCCATTGCTTGGATGACCCTGACTGAACATCGTACCTCAACGAATTTGTCGAGGCCAAATCAGGATGAATTCGCCATGCATATACTAATACTTTCGTTCTAATGTCTTATTGTGGATTGTATTCATTTCTGCTAAGAACAATTGCACTGTCTCTTTTATATGCCGACAACTGCTCGATCATTGTGACCCGAAGTATATTCCTCCCGGTTATGGTCAGGTAACAACCGACTTTGCGGGACGATTTCGATACCCGCCGAGCGTTATGCCCGTGAACTGAACCGTCATCACTCCGCCATACCATTGTGAACAGTGTTGAGGGTATTAAATCCCTGAACCGCTGACAGTGTGATCGATTAGAATCGGCTCACTCCTTCAAGTTGACCAGATAACAGCTGAACCAACTCGACCTGCTTTGTGAGAAAACTTGCCAACATTATGTCGTCCTCCCTTAATTTTCTGTATGCGCACTCCACCCAACCACTTGCGACAAAACCGTAACTTCGTTCCACTGTAGACCTCGTCAAGGGCACCGTCGCAACTTACGACCTAAGTCTGGTTAATCATGCTTTGTATAATTATTCATGTTCTTCTAGCCGAGATCACACTTCTTCTCGGGTTACGAGCCAATGCTTCGTATACCCTGAAGCAAATGGTAGTGAGCTTGACACTATCTTGGTATTCCACCATGCAAAGACCGACTATAACTCATATTTTTATTTTTAAATCCATCTCCTTAATGTCGAATTCTTGTTATTTTCCGCATTTTCCTATTGCGTTCACATTACCCTTGTCTTTAGTTCGCCTAGATGAATCTAATATGATTTGATTTACTGCATTCTGTTCATTTTATTTACTGGTTGATTAGTGTACACGACATTTGCATCGACTACTCACCTGCTTGCCACGGTCCGCTCCTTCCTATTCCCCTACAATTTTTCCCTTCATACACCGAGAATAACTTCAAACATTCGGGTATGTCATACACTCCCGGCGAACCGAGCTGTTTACTGGCTGGGCAACCTCTACTACTTTTCCTGTACGCACCCATTTCTTTCTCATTCAGTTACCACTTCATATATGTAACTCGCGAAAACGAACGAGCTGTCGTTCTTGCATATATCTTACATAGCAACTTTAACCCTCCTCTTCATTATGATTGTCTTGCTTGATGGACTATTCGTCAACTTCACGCCAAATTGTTCCGTCATTGTCCAATGCCTGTAGGAAAACATCTTTGTGGACCACTTCCAGGACGAAAGGCAGCTTGTACCTACGGACAGCTCTCGAAGCTGAAAGTGATAATGAAAGGAATATAGGTACATCTTCTGACGCTTCAACCGTATTCACTGATACCAAAACCGCGTTAGTGGGAGGTGAATGGCTGGAGCTGTTTAACTGATACAATTGATGAACTCAACCGATTGCACCTGTGCATTCTTAATTGTCCGTCAATTCTAGCGCTTCTTTTATGTGATCTGTTACTCATCGAGCGTCTTTCACAGCCGTCTGTCTGCCTGTTGTCCACTGATAAGTTAACCAAGTGAAAAATGCGTAGTTAGATTGTCCTGCTTTCTACATTCCGATAGTTAACCAAGTTAATCTTCTCTGGTCATCTGTCACGCTGGCCTCCACATGGTGATGACCTAACTGTCTGCAGGCACTTAATTCACTACCTGTTTCATATCGGTATTGATCTTGTACTGCTTCCACAGACCAGACACTTTCTCGATCTTGTTTATTTAGCCCATTCACTTTGAGGATGCGGTTGTGCCCCTCCATTTAACCAGTGTCAGGTACACTTAAATTCAAAATGTGTGTAAATGGGTCGGGACTCGGCCAAAAATAGCGATCAGGGAACTTGTAGTGTCGGTTGTCTCTCAAGTTTGTGCCGATCGTATAATATTTTAAAACTTGCAACCGATTTAGCCGTGACCTCAAAGTTGAGCAATGCGTTCCAATGTGAACGGATCCTAACTGCCTGTTGCATTTCTCGGTTTCAGCGAGTGACCTCTTAAACGTTCATCCTTTTTCAGTGAGAGGTGTGCCAGTGAATGACCCTGGGTTTGAAGTATTTTGTAGGTAAAACTTGGGTCTTCTATAAGCCTTTTTAATTCATCGTGAATCGACCGAATTCTGCTAGTCTTTCGAGGTAAGGGTTTTACCTGATCTCCTTCAGTATTCTAGTAGCCTGCTTCTGAAAATTTCCAATGAGTGTCAAATCTTTCTTAAGATAAGGACGACAAGCCTGTATGTTCGTCTCCTGGTGTGGAGTGATTGTGGAGACAGGTATGGTGGAAAACACTTCAGGATGGAAGGTTTCACAAATTCACCCTTGAATGTTCACAGCTGTTTGTACCTTTTTAGCTACGGCAGCACAATTTGTAGACGATCCCAAACTGTCTGCCATTATGGTCCCTAGGTCTCTTTCGCATACTAGCAGCTTTGTGTCGCCAAGGTAATGAACAATACAATTTTTATGGCAAATATACATGACCTTACACTTGTTGACATTTAACAGCAGGTTATTTTCTAAGGACCACTGATTTAGGCTGTTCAAATCGTTCTGTAAGGTTATCACATCCTTCGGGTAATGCAAATCTCACCTGAACTTTGTGTGATTTGCATAGAATATCATCGGCGATTGGATTGTGCTGGGTAGTTCAAGAACAAAAAGAAAGTATGACAGTCTCCTTAGGTTGATCATTGTGGTACGCCACTGTTGGCTGGCACCCATCCTGACAGCTATCTGTTCATCTTGACGTTGAACCTACGTTCTGTTATTCTAGCCAGATGAGTAGGCGTTTATCGAATCTGTAACTATTAAGTTTCCGCAACAACGGGAAATGATCCACCCTTTCCAAAGCTTTGGAAAAGGCAAGACAAACCACGTCTCTGGCCAGTTCTTTGTCAGAAACTTTCGTCTAAGCAACATGAGTATTCAACTTATTCGTAACGCACGAGTATCTTCTACGAAAGCCATTTTGTTCCTTAATGGTGATTCTGAGGTCTTCAATCTTTATTTACTTAAGAGACCACTGGAAGCAATGATATTGGTCGTTAGTTTGATGAGTTATCTGTGCACCCATTTTTGAAGATTGGAGTGATCGTGAACTGTTTCCAGGCTTTCGATAGACGGCTGGTTGACGGGGAACGATTGAAGAGTGCTGTAAATGATTCTGCTAATTTCGTGGCGCAGATTTTCAGGATGATAAGAGATCACGTCTGGACTTGGTGATATATATATATATATATATATATATATATATATATAGGATCCTGCCTGGACGTCCACATCTTCTTTATTCAGTCAGGCCTATGTGATGTTTATGTTCCAGTGATATTTCTTATGTTCACTTGCAAATTTTGTTGCTTCTCAATGGTTACTGTCACCTAACTTACTGAGCCTCATGTGAGCTGTGTACTGTCATTGTCTGTATCTGAATAGGAAACAGCCTTCTGTCTGTCTATTCCGCTCCGTTGACGTTTCACCTATTAATTGGTTTCTCCACATGATCTCGCATCCTGTGACCTGATCCTAATGACAGTTGTATCTACCATGTATCATGGTATAGTGTTGTGCTTGATTGCTTTGTCCTCGATTCAGTCCTTTCATGTGACATGCTGGGTCACATGTAGGATGGATAACACTATTGTGTCCAGAATTGAACAGCAGCGGCTAAACTATCCTTGGCTCTGGCTCAGTATCGCTTGATTCGTCGTCAGCTTTGTTACCATTGGACTATCTGAAATTTCTCTTTTTGTCCGTGTTTACCAATAGCCATTTCTTCCTTTTTACTCATGTATCATTTTTCTGTATAATGTTCTTGCATTGACCGATGTAGTACGTAGTCCTCGTATTATAACGGATCAACCGGACCTATCAGACAACTCTTATTCCGCACTTTGTTCGCTTGGTGTGTTTATTCAATACCAATGTTTACTATGTCGCACAAATTTCGGTGTACACCGAGCCGTCATATTTATTTGTTTATATTTTGCTATTCACCCGCTATTTTTTTTCCACAGTTCAGCTACCCGATCCGTTTACGACGGATATTGATCCTTACCGCCCCGCTGTGGTTTCGCGCATCGTTTCGCGTGATGCGTGGCTTCATCCGTGACCAGCTTCGAGATTGTGTCAGTGTTCTTCGGCCGTCTCCAGGATCCAAGTTGGATGCATTGAGCCACCCTGACTTAGTGACTCTACGGCATGATCACCACGCATGGCTTCAGACTGCTTTGATTCGCACAGGCTGGCTTTTATCGGACTCCGAATCGGTGAGTCGTGTCATTAGGTGTATAATTTTTATCCATCGTTAAATGGTGAACATCTGACATGTTCAGTCTGTTACTGTGCAAAGCACAATCAATAAAAGCCACTAAATTTGACATGGTTAACCTCGACTAATCCAGTCTTTGAAATTATCCTAACCGGACGATTCTCAGCACTACCGAACCGAAAACGCCTCCTCATCTGAAAGCGATGGTTTGCGGAGATGCTAGCAGATATGACAGGCACGTATCAAGAGCGTGCGAAGGGAAACCACTACGCTAATCGTTAACGTCGGTGACCTAGCTGGTAATAATAAACGCACACGAAACTGCATTTTCTGCGACGATGTAATATTACTTATGCTTTTTTTTCAAACGGTATTGATGCTTTGGATGTGTTGTCCATTCAATTGAGGCACTGAAAGTGTGCAGGCCTGTATGAAAACGGACGAGTTGAACACCCACCGCTACCCAACATATGTCACTTAAACACTTGATAGCGCGTGTGTTTGTGTACAGAAAGTCGAATGCTAGAACCATGTTGTTTCCATCTCGAGTTCAACCTGACCACCTGTTGTTGCCAAAGTTACCCACTAATAAGTATAGGCATCCCTGTTTTTACTTCGTCTGGCGAACAGTTGAAGGGGATCGGTGGAAAGAAAACTACTGGAGCTTACCATCTTATCTCTTGAATCTAGATGAGAAACGTTGGAAGTTAGGAGTGATGTGGGTTTAAGAGCTAAGTCATAAAGGAAGATGTTGGGAGAGTTAGCATTACTGTATTTGTGCCTTCCTGTCCTTCTATGCACAACAGATAGAACAGCCCATTTTATACTGCTAAGCGCCTGACACAATGGGACCTTATTGAAAGAAAGTCACTGTTGCATGTGGACCAAAACTACTGCCTGGACAGGAAAACGATTAAGGTTTTCGCTTGATGCTTTTGATTACAGAGCATCTTGTGGATGGCAGCGAACTGTGATTGTTGCTGTTCTTACCGCAGCAATAAGTCAGTTTTATTCAAGCTCCCATTTTCGAGGCCCATGGACTGATCTACCTAATGATTTGCTCTGCGTGAGTGACTTTGCTGGTGTGACCACCACCATCTAGCTTAGTCTACTAGGTCGTCAGGATTTGGAAACCGTCACACCGCGTCAGTGCCAATCTCTTTACGGCAGAAAACCGAAAGCCACTTCTTACTGCATAAATGTTGACAGACTGTTCATGCCATGCGAAAGCGAGCACTTCTCTGTTTTCAAAGGGTGATTCAGCTGGCGAATTACCCCCAAGATGGGATGTTCTCATGACTTATTTTTGAAAATCTTATCGTCAGCATAACTAGCTTTTACCACTTTTCAGTAAATAAAAAGCGTACAAACATGGGCAAACCGCAAGTAAATATGATCACAAAGGCCGGAGATGTTTAGAGGTTTCATAAAAACTTCACACAGTTCTTGCATGTGCGCTCCATGAAACTGGTCAAAAGTCTGGATATTCAAGAAGATATTATGGATACCATTATTTTGAATCGAAATGCGAACTGTAGTGAGAAAGTTCCCATTGAAAATAATAGATCTTCGTTTATGGCACAGGTAGAATCTATCCGTATTCGTAAATAGCTCCGTTTGTTTGTCTTGAAGCAGTATCTCGACGTACTGTTAAGTGTCTCGGGACAAAAGCGAAAAGATGATGTACTTTATGAGAAATAAATTCTCAGTTTATTTACCGATGTATATTTTTGATTTTTTTGAGTAAAAATTGTTTAGTTTCTCCAGTTATGGAACTTCTGCAGAGACCACTTCGACTATCCTACCCGTGATTGGACCTTGCTCAGATGGGCTTCCGTGTCACAAACTTCCAGACGGAAACTACTTTGAGATGGTTAAAAGTGAAGAGTAACGTTTCTACACAGCTTTTTAAAACAGCAACGAGGTTCACGTGTTACACAAGTTTGGAAGTTGGGTTCACTTGTTTAGTTTAAGAACACAGAAAATACATCGAATGGGACCGGGCAACAGTAGACATGGATGACTCTTTAACACATTACTTTACAACACAAGCGTAATTCGTAGGCCAACTTATACATCACATAACTTCCATGAGAATTTCCTTTGGGACTTCCCTTCCGACTAAACATCGTAACTAAAGTAAAAACGGATTTTTGTCGTTCACGAATTTTTTACGTGTCAGTTGATCTCTAGGTGTGATTATGACGAATATCGTGAAGGTCCAGATTGCGACCTGATGTGAAGCTTGGTTTATTGTTGAGATTAACCTATAGATCTTACTCTGGGCATCAGGAGGTTGAGACGATTAATGACAGGTTCCCCCGTGAATCAAATTGGCCAGCGCGTTTGACGAAACACTTTGAGGGGCGATCCATTCGGGTCCCTTGTTTCCAGTTCGTCGTCCTGAGGTTACATCCTGGTGTGTTTGTTCATAACTGTCTATCTACATCATGGTCTGCGATTGCATAAAGGCTTCCACGTATTTCAGACCGGCTAGTCCAGACATTCTCATGCGGCCGCTGTGCATAAGAGATGATAATGTACTACCAGGTGATTCGAACCATCTTTTCGTGGTCTGTGTGTGCAAATAATACAAATCAACCCTTTCCAATACCCAAAAATGGAGCTAGGGCTTTCGGTTAAAATCACTCGTAGATTTGTGGGACTTGTGTTACTATTTTGTCACGAAGAGACTAGATGTTGACGTCGTGTATCACTTTGCGTATATCGACCGCCTGTAGGTCTATACCGGGTAGTGTGAAGATCACATCGGCAGTCACTCATGTTATACTGATCAGGTGATTTACACTCCCTCGGTCCTCCAAGTTGTGGGTTGACAGAAAGCTGGAGCCCTAATCCCTGTCCCATCTAGGCCTGAGTGTCTTGTCAATATATCTGTCTATTAATAATCATGAATACTCGAAGCACTACCATTTCCATACAGCGTCCGCCGTCTAGCCGTGTTGCCATGTCTACCACTTACATCAGAACGGGTAGGTGGAAATATGCTACCCCTTACTCCTCCACCGTTCCATCCAATTTAGTTAGACCCCTCTCTGTTCCCACTTCCGACAATTCTGTAGCTCCCCTAATAGATATATCTAGAACCACTGTCTCGGTAAGTTTCGATTTTTACCGTCCAACCCCCAGTTTCCATTGTCTTCTCCCTAAGCCTAGAGCGCGATTTAATGTAGGTGCCGTGAACATTCATGCGCTGTACCAGGTGGGCCAACGGGCCGCCCTCGCTCGGACACCAGACTCAGGTAAATTCGACGTCTCCGCATTTCAAAGACTAGAATTCAAAACCGTAGTCAACATGTTGAGCTGACGACGCTCATAATCGACTCGATGCTGGTTGTATGTTTCAGCCAACTTTAGGACCCCCGCTATCGGTCAGGTCACAATAGGTATGACTCTCAGAGCATCGGCCGCAGTTCTAGTGGTAGATTCGATCCCCATTAGCCGTAGATTGTATGCCGTTCGCTTAGCAGGTTCTGTTACGGCCAGCTCTAGGAGCCAAATCTTCGAAAATCCTTTCATTGTATCTGCTTATGTTCCAACTGACTTTAGTGACACCGCTGTCTAACACATCTTTTACTCATGTGTATTTGGGTCAATACATAGTTCTACTCCACTCATTTTGGTCAGCGATGTTGCCCAGGTCAGTCGGTTTGACAGTTGGTTGACTGTTGTATCTGATTGCCGATCACATGCTAATTTAGCCCAACTCTAATTCCAGACATCGTACACATCATTGGTTTACTTGGCGCCCTCCCGCAAACCAGATCTGGTCTCAGATAGAACGCGTGGCTGTTAGTTATAGATGGCTTGACTCCATTCAGGACTGTGCTTGTTGTTAGATCCAAATCATGTGTTGGTACGTTGTCGCTTTGCTATTATGTTTGATGGACAGCGACCTCACCGTCCACAACGGCTGTTAAGAAGTTGACTGGTCCGTCGGTAAACCGTGAATACCAATCTAGCCTAAAGTGCAAGTTTATCAGGTTTAACTCCAAACATTTTAACTGCAGCAGGACACAAATCTCAGTCCACGAAACAGGCACTATATCATACGGCACACTTGTTCATTGATGAACCCGACATAAAATGCTTTAAAATCTCTAGAGCTGTTAGATGTCAATTGATGTATTCCTCAAGGTGAGTGGGGGTTTGTGTTGATCATCACTTATACTTGATCGTTGATTTCGGATTCAAGTAAACTTCCAAATAGACCTCTCTGTCGTCCTCTTCCGAAAAGGTGCACACAGCTCGAGTTTCATTATTACTTGATGTAATCTGTGTTGAATATTCGTATCATGACGAAGATTCGAACCCTGATCACGCCTTCACAAGACAACCATGTCGTCCACTGCGCAGCTGACCGTACATTAGGTACAGCAAAATAATCATACCTCAGTGCTCGACCACGTTCCCCTGTGAGCATTGATCAACTTACCTGATCATCTCGAAAGGAGACACTGTAACTGTCCTGTTGACTCCAATAGGTAAGCCCGAGGTTGGGACTTCAGAGTCGAATGGAGATCTCTGATTTCATTCAGCCTATCACGCAGCGTTTTAGACGACTGATGAGTAGCTACAGATTTGGTTGGATAGAACTTCTTCCTGAACGACGACGTGTTGGTTACACTTTCTCTACTCGCCAAATTCTAGGGGCTGCGTCGAAAGTTTCGCTGATCATCAATTGTGTTTATTTTAATCAAGTATGTAGGTGCTTTCGACTTGGTGGACTTGTGCACATTTTTAGAGATGCTTGTACATAGGGGTATATCAAACAGATGTGCCAAACTGCTTTCATCTCCTTATTCCCTTACTTCAGTTCAGGTTGGAATCCACAGTGAGCTGTCCAACGGTTTTATGAATGTCAACAACATCATCATAGGCAGCAATACATTAGTGGTTCTTATTGATGCTTAACTGCTACACAACCACGAACAATAGCAGGTCCTGTACAAAAAGAGGGAATAAAAAAGAAGGGAAAGGGAACGGACCTAACTATTGTAAACAGCTTCGTCTATATTGAAGCATTCAGTATCAGGGTGCCCACGCCTTGCAAACGAACAAGCTATAAGTGAAAGTAGGGTGTCTTCAGCAAGACATCTTTCACTGCCTCGCTGATCACTTTGGAAGCTTTGTCTTGTGCGATATAATCGAAGACAGACCATTCCGCTTACAGGATGTTAATACGGCCTGCTACTGTGTGGAAAACTGACTGAGGCGAACTGCAAAATGTTGCTGTTTGACAACTGTTTAACAGGACGGAAAACTTTGGCCATTACACCGCCCTCTACCAAACACTTCGAAATGCGTTTTGCAACAGAATGCTCCTGTATGACCGCTGTAATTTAGTAACTTTGTTGCTAGATACTTCAGTTGTAATGGTTGTTAACTGGTGTGTGTAATTAGAAAGTTGCTTCATCGGTGACGAATGATTGGGAAATGAAATGGAGACTCGGATCTTCAGGGTCATGTTTAGTATCGTACATGTCAGATGCTTCTCTCGGAAAACTGAACGTCAAGTTCATAAGGCGACTCTGCGAACTGCGCCTCGTTACGACTGCAAAACGTGGCCACTGAGAACAGAAGACGCGAACCGTCCACAAACATTTGACCACCAGTATGTACGTTCGATCGTTGGCACCGGGCGGCACGAACGGGAAAGAAACGATGAGATTAGAATTTGGACAATTGGTAGTGTTAGGTGGGTCACTCTGATCCATTTTTGTGTATGCATGGACTTATATGGTTTATCCGCGCTAAAGATAGCCCTAACTGTCTGCCACACCCAGCACTTCTTACTGATACCTCGGTTGACCGACATTAAGCGCTAGGTGGACAAACGATTGCTTAACGTAAGGAGCTGATGTAAATCGCCGCAGGTTTACAACTGCAGGTCGGGTTCGTCTCCCAAGATGTGGTCCGTGCGACTCACAAAGCCGGTGGTCGGCGACTTCCGATGCGGTGACGGCATATCGAGCTCGTCGACGTGAATTTTACTGGTGTTTAACTTCGTCATCTGTAAATTAACTTCGTTTAACGACACGAGCTGCAAAGACCAGACTTCTTACTCTTACTTACAGTTTGGATGTTTGTTTGTAATGTGCAGTCATCTTGATAATGTCTATTTGAGTTTAGATTTAAGTGTTTTTCCAATCATTCGGTTCATCCCTTTCCTTCATTTTGTGTCCCAGACAAGGATTGTTTTCTTCCTGGATTCACGGGAGTGTAGTGAGGACTGGAAATATCCTAACTAGAGAAGTCTTAGTGGTGAATAAAAGTGTCGGGTAGATAAGCAAATATTATCAACGTAGTAGCTGATGATGTAAGCTGTCGCTGATTGCATCCATTACATTGAAAGGACGAGGTGTGTAAGTTAACCAACGTCTGTGGAGTTGGCGAGGGGAACGGTGTGTCGTTCGAGGCAAGGTTAGGTTCACCAAGAAGCTCATAGATAGTTGTACACGTTAAATCAGCATTAATTGGCACAGTTCCCTCAATCACAGGCATGCCGGACTAGAACAAAGATATGCTTTCAACGAATTCGCGACAAGTATGTTACGAAAACGATACGTCGGATAGAAATCATGCGAACCTCACAAACCTATAAAATAGTGAAAATGACAAATATGCACAACGAACATCTTAGCCGTTAGGCATCGCTATGAATCACTGCACTGTTGCTGTCTAAGATAATGCTAATGAGACGTCCTTACTACGGTTGTATCATCTATGACACATCGTTGCTTATTCGCAACACGAGATGCGGACATTAAAGAAGAAGGAAAGGAATCGAGCATTCATCATAGAGAGGATGAAGCGCAAAATGAAATATTTATTCTCCGTAAATTTCTTGATCGGTGTTCCACACACACAACCTGTTGATGACGGTGGTATTGCTCGCCTACACTGATGCACTCGGTTGGATCGATCCGTGTGCGCTGTTGGAGTTGTTCAGACGTAAGGGCGTGCCAGACATGTGTGTAAGTATGTAGTCAATGCCCTGTTCTATTACATCACGCATTCGTGAGGGAATGTAGCCTCGTTTTCTGTCGAGAAAGTTGTTGACAATACACATGCAGTATGCCACGACAAAGTATCTCAGGACTACAAATGTTAGTAATGGATCACTGGATTGGTTTATCTTCGCTACCACAATTTGACGATGGAGCTTGTGTACTAGGTCGTACGACACGAAATACCTTAATGACAGTAAGTCCAATGGAATTCTGCGTGGTTGCATACCATAGAAACGGTTATTACTAACCTATGTGATGGCAAATGTAATGTATGGTACTGATTGTGTCTAACTGGGTCCACTAGAATTCGAGCAGACATCTTATTGGCTTCGGTAACTGGCTAGCAACGAACTATCAAGTTAACTTTCGGTCATCCGAATGAATCAACGGATGGTGAAACATTTTGAAACGTAGAATGAATCTGTTTACTACAGATTTATTTTTCATTCACACGTAACTTTAGATAGAAATAGAACACTTATGTGGAATTGTGAATCCTATTCCGGTTACTAAATAGTTCTACTAAGTACATGCCCATTGCTTAGTCCTCCGTGTTGTTCAACATATTGCAAACACAGTTGGTATTGCAACTCTATTGTCATGTTCATGTAACCGATCTGCTCTAATTTGTTAATCAAAGCTTCCAATCGACAACTAGTACGGTTGTTTCTGTAAATCTCTTCAGCGTTGATCTAGCGAGACGAGGTTATCTGATTATCTCTTTCAGAATGCTGTATCGTGTTAGGGACACTGGTCTGTAGTATGATATTACAACTTGAATGGAATCAAACCTGAATTCACCGTATCTCAAATCAGCCAAGGACCACATCTCATGTATGGTTTCCTCATTTTGTGACTAACTTTCCCACTTCACTTCATATTCACATCAAATGCAAATTCACTTTATTTCACTAGATGTAAGGCTCTGATAACGGTGTACGTAAATACTCTGTAATTGGCCGTGACCAGCTCCAGTTGTATTAGAAGGCCGTTGAAAATAGTGAACTGGCCAGAGAGCTGTTGACTAATGTTGGACATGACATATCTAGACCACTATTTTACTTTGTACGAGGATAAGTTAGGAAATATTTCGCTCATCACGTTCTTATATCCGCCTCATCAGCTGTCTTGCCATTTTCAAAGTTGGTCGAGTATTTGGGATATTTAATTCCTACTGTCTCTTGTTGGTCATGTGCTGTTGCTATTTCATGTAGAGTTTGACCTCTTTCTTTTGTGTTCTTCTGTTCCATGTTCATCTTAGAAACTGTTTGTTATTAGTTAAGGGTTATCACATTGGTTTCACTGTTTCTCGGTTGTACTTGCCGAACTCTTGGCAGAACACTTCATTATTTTCACCACTCGTCCACTATCCATTTAAAGGAGACTCTTGCACTCCCTGCTATGTTGTTTCCGTTAACTTTTTGTGCCCGCGATGAATTTGCCGATAGGCATCGTACTCATCCGTTTCATAATTCTTACGAGGTCGTTTACAGTTATGTTCGCAGCATTTGATACTCTCGTAAACCTCTGTATGCACGCGTAGTTCTGCTCACACAAGGTCTGCCTTACGACGTTTCCCCCCTCCTCGTTGAAACATGCTCAAAACGATAGATGACTTAGGTAAATGTTTGATCTGCAGACACATTGTGGACTAGGAATTTTCTGACTGTATCGGTATTGGTTTTTGTTCACTCAGTGTTCTTTCGACCTGAATACTCATCCACTGTAAGTGACTGGATAATTTATTGCCATTGGTTTTTAGTCTTTATTTCGTAGCCATGATGTCTAACGTGATAATCATGTGCCAAATCGTAGGAGTCAATTGTTTTGTCTGTAACTGGAGTTTTCTGTTATCCTTTTGTTTCCCCTGTTCCTCTATGATACATTTCGGTTTTTTATTGTCCCCCTTCGTATGTGATGCTTTCAGTTCAATCCCGTAAGGATTATGGTCATATGTTGGGTTAAATTTTCTGCGTTCCCGTCACTCTGCATGAGAGTTGTACAGTTGTAAAACAACTATAAATGTATGAACGAATGAAAATGAACTCGAGACTATCCAGTGCCACCCGTCTTTTTGTATTTGGCAGCGACACCTTTTGAGTCTGATGCCAGGGATGGGATTCGAACCCACACTCACATTAGTGGACTACACTACTATACCATTGTTGGACTGTGGTATGAAAGAGAACAGGTTGTGACTGTATCGGTTTCGATAAGCCTGTCAGCATGAGATCAAACAATGATTTGCGGAATACTCCAACCAGTTAAATTCGGGTAATTGAGTAAACCAATCACAATGGCTACAAGTGCAGCATCAGTTTTACTGTTACCTGAACCTGCGTAAAACAAGTTGTTCAACTGCGTACTTGACTAAGAAAAACTGACAACAAACGGCGCTTTTGTGCTTGCATCCAGATGATTGTCATGGTTTACTGAAGGCTATCCGCACCATGTTTCGTCTTGAATTACATTTTATGTTTAGAAATATTTCACAGTTTCAGTCGTGTGTAATACTCTTGGTCAGGACTACCTGTTTGACAGCATTCAAACGGCACACACAACGCTAGGCCCTATTTTGCGTTCTGCTAAATGCTTCGGAATGCGCTTTGCAGCCTCAAAATGCAAAGTGCTTCCGCAAGATTGCCGTGATTACGTAGGTTTAATGTTAGATATTGAAGCCTTGAAGGTTGTTGACCGGTGTGTATATCTGGGAAGCTCCATCAGCTGCGGTAATGGTGAAGATGTAGGGAATGAAATAGAAACGCGTATTTCCTAGGCTAGGGCTGAGTTCGCTAATCTGAAGCACCTATGGCGACAGAGAGGTATTTCCCTGAAACTTAAGGGTCGCGTACATCAGACAACAGTGAGGGCTGTATTAATTTACGGCAGCGAAACCTGGCCGCTCACGGTAGAGGACGTGAACCGTCTTCAGGTATTCGATCACCGATGTCTGCGTTCGATCGCTCTTATCGGGTGGCATCAGCGAGTAAACAACGAGGAGGTGAGGATGCGGGTGTTTGGCACTGATTGTCGAACGAGTTCTTTCGTTCAGTCCTAACAATTGCACAGACTTAGATGGTTAGGCCATGTACTAAGGATGTCAACTAGTCGTTTGGCACAGCGAGCACTGTTTGCCGACGCTGCGGCCTACTGGCGTAAGGTTCGAGGTGGATAACTGATGACTTGGCATAAGGTTCGGGGTGGATAACTGATGACTTGGCATAGACAAATGAAATCGTTCACGGATGGGTTTGTCATAGTAGATAGAGGTCGTCTCGCGGGCTTGGGCTCTCGCGACTCGCAGAGTCGTTGGCTTGAGACGTTAGGTGAGATAGCGGTTAACCGTGCTCAGTGGGGTGAATGTTGTTGTTGTTTGTACGAGTTGTCTGTGAAATGAGTGCATTTAATGACGCGGGGCAGTGAAAGCCGTAAGGAAGGTGTCTTGCTGATGACGCCTTACTTTCACTTATGGTTTGGTTGTTTGTTTGCAATGATGTAGGCACCTTGATGTTGTATGTTTGGATATAGAAGTAGTTATTTTTAGTAGTTAAGTCCCTTCCCCCTTCTCTTTTTTTCTTCTTTCTTCCTATGCACGTTTATTCCCCCTCATCTCCGTGGTTGTGTGGCAGTTAAGCACCAGTGTCAGCCACTGATGAATTGCTGTCTGTGATGATGATGATGATGATGATGATGATGATGATGATGATGATGATGATTTGGAAGCTATATTTTCAGTCTTCCCAAAGATTCTCCCTCTTTACTTAGAGTCATTCGCTTTCGAAATTTCTCTGGTCGCTTTTGCGGTGAACGGCGGCTTGAACTTCTGCCTTATGTGTCTTTGTTTAATGTATTATATGCATCTGTAGACTGAAGACTATGTTACAAAAATCTTCAATTTTTTTCTGTGAATTTATAGTCATTTTAGTTTTCTAACTTCCTTAATAACCCCGGCTAACTGTGCACCCAAGCTCCCATTCACATTCCCTCCAGTTTTTTCCTTCTTGTTTACACTGGCTAATTGCTGTACGCGTGGAATCACGAATGACGGTGCCCTAGCTGCCTGTGGTGCGTTCGATCACGCACCATGACAGATTAGTCTGTGTGGAAATGGTACCAACTGTGTATGTATGTGTGTGGTGTTACTGTATCGTACCTAAATTAAAGCCGACCATCTGTCTAGTTGTATTTCGGGGATTTCGAGGTTATTGATAACGCCGGTTAGAAACATTCTCTGAAATGACACTGTTACTTACAGTTGTTGCCTCTTCATGGAGCTGTATTGTTTTCTTGTTCCTTTTTATTCTTTCTGCCTTCTCACCTATTTCTTCTTCTGTTAGTTCATAGACTAATTTCAGGACCGATGACAGCCTGAATCATAATACAAAGGAGTACTCCGCACTGCTGAGAATGGTGATTATCAGAAAAGATACGGTGTTTGAAGGTCACTCCCACGTCTCTTGCAATGACCATCTTTTCATACCGCAACCTTTCTGCCTCCTTTAGTATCACAGATTGAGTGAAATTCACTCCAAATGCGGGGTGCACACGCCTCAGTTGGGAGTGTGTAAGAGCGGACGACCAGCTATCTGCATCATTCCCCGCTTAACCTGGGTACTCAGAAGACTGACAATGATTGACCTCATTTGTTTTCAGATTATGGATCGTTCATCCGGGTTGTGACAGTATCAATGCCACATAGGTGCGCATCGCAGATTTCATGACTGTCAATGCGGTCGGTTCATGCCGAATCACGGCAATGGGAATTGGTTTATGAACAAACCAATTCAGACCGAACTAACCGAGCGTAATTGTCACTGTAAAATAATATCGTCGCTGTTTTCCCGAGTAGAGACGGTAATTCAGAGAGACACATTACGTACTGTCTCCCTGCTAGCGAAGCACATATACTGAAAGCATTGTGGCGGAAAGAAGAACCGGAAAACCAGTAGATGCTGAGCGTAGTGATCTAAATGTTCTGGTATATCACTGTTTTCTCAAGGCAGACAACAATCGAAACAGGATCAGTAGTCCACTGTGTTCAAAAGGTGGATCAACAACTTTGATAACAAGTAATCGGGAAAGTTATGACCTCAGGAATTTGTTGTAAGTGAATCATTTTGATTTTTATGTTGAGTACTCATCCGATCAGAAGTCTTGGACGTAAGAATAAATTTTCACTATCTGGTTGTAGCCACTCAGCACCAAAATGTTCGCAAAGAAAAGGCACATTCTGTTGCTATCTCATTCATTCCTTTCATCATCGTGCACATCATCCCTTTTATAACAGATAAATACAGAAATTATGAAATTTGTTTAGTTGATGTATCGGAACAGTATTCTTTGTCCCGTTTATAAAATGATAGGTTCAGTTGTGATGGTGGGTTATCTATCAATAAAATTGAGATTCCTCTGTGCACGCTTTTATCCACTCTGCTTCACTCCAAGACTTTTAAATTGTCTCTTATCATGAACGCGGGAATAGTCCATCTAGCAGCATATGATAATAACATGATGCTTATTGCTCATTCCAACTAAACAGACAATTAATTAGCTCTCGTGGTTGGTTGAGATGTTTTTTTGTTTATTGTTCATTGCTTTAATTCCCAGTCTAGTGTTTGTTGCGTCCAAGTTACTCACTGATTCTTGGCTGCCATAATGATGATAATGTTTTTAGTACTCATATCTCATGCATTGAAGTCTCATGGGAAGAAGAGGAATAATCAACAGTCGATAACATTTCACATGTTTAGCCACTTATTAGCCAATTGACAGCATTCTTACCTAAAGGTGGTATCGACTGGTTTTCAAGAGCCCCCACTGTGGTTTGATCGCGTACTCATGTGAGACAACTGTGATACTACAATCACGTGATAATTATGTGATAACGCAGTTTACGGAACATTGGCCATTTTTGTTGTGACGTACCACACTATCGATGCTCGCATGCAGTTGGAATATGTAAAGGTGTACCAGTTACCTTCAATATCCATCCCCCCTCCCACTAAAGCGATCGGTTTTTTGTTTCCCCAGAGATATTCGTCGTGGGAATGTAGCGCTGCACTCTGGCCTGACCGTATCTCTTATTTTCTGTTTGCGATTCTTTGCGCCGAGGTTTGACAGTGTTTATTGCAGCACTTGTGCACAAGTGACTCATGATAATGACAAATTGCTTTGAGCTGCTGCAATGTCCGGGCGAACTCATTCGATTACGACACAGTTGACCCTTGTCTGGTTAAATGGTTACCCCAACCTCAACTGCCCATTACTAATCATTTGAAATTGAACATCACTCACAATTGATCGCAGCTGTCACATTCCCATAGACTTTCCAGTCGGCCCCTTTCGAAATTAACCAAATCCCCGACTACTCATCAGTAAACTAATCATTTGAATTCATTTCTATCTCATGCTAGCCGTTGAACTAAGTTAATGTGTGTATCAACTACTGCGATGTTTCTGAGTAGTACGATGTAGTATGAATCGCGTTCGTTGAGTCGCCATCACTTACTTGCTGCGATCCGTTTGTTCTGGCTCATTTTCAACTGATTATCATTTGCTCCCCACCCTTCACCGTCCGAATTCAGAGTGTTCGACCAAATGGTCATCGTCCACAAACTCCTGCAGTATTCTTTGGTCAAACCGCCACAGTTAATCACGTCGCTGCCACCACCGCCGCATCCACGGCTTCTGGCTCGATTTCCGATTCAAGCGATCCAGAAAACCGTGATGACGATGAGTCTGCTTGTAGCTACTCGCTGGATGAAGACGATGTAATCAGCACAGGAGATTTGGACCCCTTTGCACTGTCCAGTTCTTACTCAAGCGAAACGGACGGCACAGATGCCGATTCCACCCATACAAGGCCTGATCGTCGGTCGTCCGCAGATCGCACGGTTAGTACCCACTCGCTGTGTTTTGTTTTATTACATTGACCTGATCAAGTCATTCCTTTCCCAATTTGTTTTCCTGTCGTTTGTGCTACTACTTACGTTGAAAACTGCAATTTTGTTGTCCCATGCCGTCTCTCTTGTGTTATGTTGCCAGTTTACAATGTCCCATAGGAACTTGCTGACTGCATCAATCAATGCCTGTCAATATACAAGCAGATCTACATGCCATTACAACATCTGTTGTAACCACAAAGGAAACTGTGGCAATTAACCAGCTTTTCATAACAAAAACTCGCACTCTCATGAAAAATGTTCGGAACCCTGAATCTCAAAAAGTCACAAACGTTCCCAGCCAAGAACCAAAAAAACGAGAAAAGACATTTATTCACTCCGTGAAAATTGCTGTACAGTGGTGCTGTAACCATAAGTCAAAAGGGATCTTGAGAAGAAGGAAAAGGAATTTCCATATCCTTCTAGAGGCGCTCCAAGCAATTTGATTGGTTAGCTCGGGCCCACATCAGCATATTCGAGACACTGTGTCCTAAACATGACTTAGGATTTGAGATGTGCAGTTAGGACTTTCCCATCTTAACAAGATCCATGTTAACTTTGTTAGTTTTCTAGGTTATTTTTCATTGGATTAGCTGGACAAATATTAATCCAATGGGGAGCACTGAACAAGTCTAGTGCACGACACATGTTTCAGCATGAGTGAATCGATTTTACCATCTGACTGTGAACACAGTACCTGGTTAGTTCGTCCACTTGAGCCCAAAATCCATAAAGGTTTCCTGGTGTTAACAATGCTCGTCGCTCGATCGCCGGTTTGAATTCGGCTTTTCTGGTTTTCTTATGTTTGGCAAGAATGCCGTGATTTTAGTTCGAACTTCTATCCGCGCTTTTTTATTAACATTGTCTTAGCCAGCCCACACATGTGCTGTTGGGATGGACAACCTAGTAGTAAGCGAGACGAAATCGCCGTTTAAAGAAGTGTTGCAAAGTAACTTTCCCTTCGAACTTATCTCAGTGAGCAGCAACACTTCGACCGAATGTACTGGTCAAGTATTCTGAACGCTTGTCAGTTGTGCACGGCCCGTGGATTAAGGTACAGCAAATAGAGGAGACAAAGACATCAGTTTAACGCTAAGGCATGTATTAACTTGTACCTCGGAAAACTGTTGTTTTATTAGTGAAATGTAACTTCCAGTGTCAGGCTAAGGCGAGATTAATTAGTCAGATGAACATGAAGTCCGCAACGTGAATGTTGTCATTGTTTGACCGAGTTGTCTGTGAATGACGCGAGACGGTGAAAGTCGTAAGGAAGCTCTCTTGTTGATGAAGCCCTACTTCCACTTACGGTTTGGTTGTTTGTTTTCATGATGTAGGCGCCTTGATGTTGTATGTTTGAATATAGACGTAGCTATTTTTATTAGTTAGATGCCTTTCTCTTTTTTTCTTCTCTCTTCCTATATATATATTTCCCCTCATCTTCGTAGTTGTGTGGCAGTTAAGCATCAGTGTGAGCCACTGATGAATTGCTGTCTATGTTGGTTGATTGTTTGTTCGATTGATTGATTGATTGATTGTTCGATTGATTGATTGATTGATCGATTGGTTGATTGATTGATTGATTGATTGATTGATTGATTGATCGATTGATTGATTGATTGTTCGATTGATTGATTGATTGATTGATTGATTGATTGATTGATTGATTGATTGATTGATTGATTGATTGATTGATTGATTGATTGATTGATTGATT
>LUCH01003636.1:0-20309 GCA_013368495.1 Paragonimus heterotremus | reverse complement strand
TTGATTGATTGATTGATTGATTGATTGAACGCACGGTGACTCTTGGACCTGCTTAACGAGATAGTGTGAGAAATATCCCAAGCAAGTGATACTACGGACAGAACACGGTAATATGAACGATTTTTCTTTGGTACGATATGGATTAAAGATCAGAAGTGAAATGCGTCATTCAAAGACCACGTTTCTTTAGGTTGGGCCTGTGTGATTGGTACGTCAGGTTGGATCAGATTTGATATTTATAAATCCGAAGGTATGGGATTTGCCGACTTTGCCTTGTTACAAAACACGTGTTCAAACCGAACAGATGAAACGATGTCTACGAACGAGAATGCAGTGGACTGCACTAACTCCACACTGAATCTAGAACAGTATCCTCTACACATTTTGTAGGTGACGAGCTGTCACTACCAAACAACTATGTACGCTTTGAGAGTAAATTGGCATATGTTAGCCCTTCCGCGTATTATCGATTGCCTCTACCAAACCGGGTCAATTTAAGAGTTGCTTTATATACCCGGAGTGGCGAATATTCAACGTTTATAACATTACATCTTTAACAGATAATGTGGAACGTTGTTGAATAAGTTCCACGATCAATTGCTTTACAGAATTTTGAAAGTTAATTTGAAATCATGTTAAGCAAAAAATCACAAAACACTGGAGTATAGTGTGGTCAGTTAGTGGCATTCGTTTCGTATTAGCATGCCACAGTGATCTTCGCCAAATTTTGCTCCCTCATAATATTCATCTCCCGAAAACAAAAGTAGTCAGATTCCAATGGTAATATCTGAGCTAAAAATGAAAATAGTGAAAATATAAAGCAACAAGTAATTTATTATATATGTACATACTATTGCACTCCAGATGAGATAAGGAAGAAACAAAAAAATTACAGTTGGATTGGAAACCGAAACAAACCTTCATCATGCAACACATCAACAAATGACAGTAGTCCTTGGTTGATTCGAACGAAAAGCTAGTTATAACTGACAATTCGCTTGAACCTGCATACTCGTCCTTTCTTCACTGACGGTGTACTGAGTGCATTGATGACCTAACAATCCGAGGTTGATAGCACATTCGTGCCTGCATTCATGACATCCCTATACAATCACTTCATCGCAACCTATGGTTCTTCTGCGTATCGCACACTTGAATTCACAGCCGCGCAACTGTCACTATTTGAATCCTCGGGTTCCCGTCCGGATCGTATTTCTCCAAACAGTCTAGTTTAATGCTAAGAGCAAAAGACGAGCTTGGATAACATCCTAATATCACAGGTTCTAACCATCAGAATTTCGCACACGTGCTTTAAGTTGCTCTTACAACAACTGCTCCGGAATTCGTTTGACACTTGACTCACGGACATGTCCTAGCCAACGAAGCCGACTGAGCGTCAGCATGGTTTCACTCCCGTCCGTATCTGCCCACCGAAGTACCCCAGTGTTCGAAAACAAGATGCGTCCTAGACATTGCAGGTGGAAGCGGCCTAGATGTCACACATTCCGTTAATACAATGTCTAGGTTTCACTGCCGAACAACAGCGGAAACAGCGCTAATGAACGGTTAACATGCAGCCTTGGCCTAATCTTCAAATTGAGGTTGTTCCAAACACGTCCTTCCTGACGTCTGGAAACAGCACAACTCTTCGCCAAGCTGGCTCGCAACTCCAGGTCCACTGTTAGATCCATCTGCAGATTGCTATCCAACTATTCAGTATCTCCGGAATTGCGGATTCCGGATGTAAACCTGCACTTCCGTTGGGTCGGTTCAGCAGGATTCTTGATGGGATTTTTTCAGCGCAGCTCAGTAGACTGATAGCCTATAACCGTGGATAGGTTTGACAATATGCTCAATAGGACGTACACATGCATTTGCCAGACGATAAATTACACGTAAAGTACGAGCGAATTTCACGATTTTGCCAACATTTTTTCCTCATGTATCGGATTCGTCAGTTATGATGATATCTTACTGTGACCAACCTGAGCTTCGGCTGTAATTCGAACCGCATGTCCCTTGGTGGCATATTCCGTCATTTGGTCTAGGTTGTCACGCTGAGAGCGTGAAAGTTTCATATCTGGGCTCCATCGCAAAACCGCTTCACTGTCTTCAGTGTAATCTTGCAGGGATGTTCTGTTATAACAAAAAAGGCTGTGTCTTCAACCTGTTTGGGGCAGCCGTCAAAGGACTGCTGTTCGTTCTGTTCGAAAGTTTGAGCAAAATAGTAAGAACACGTAGCGGAATAAATGCACACATTTCGTATTGCCTGATCCGTACTAAAATTACAATGACGTGGATCGTTTCTTCATATCAAACGATTAGAGGGATAGTCCAGGGCACGGCCGTTCTTTTTGGTCACATTAAAAATACTACGTTCAGATGTGTTGAACGATAAGTAGTGTGGATCTGTTGACTGCGCAAGCATAACCGTATCTCCGGATAAAGAAGGAGGATACTTCTGATTGTCGAACTCCTGAATGCCACCTCATCTTCTGATGTTAAACAAAAGTGAATCCGTTGGAATGGGCATATGGCTCACTTTAAACGAATAGAGTAACTGAGGCAGTCGCACCCTAACTAGCAAATTCATGATCATTGCGAAGAGGCTTTCATGTTTACCTGTTCCAAATTGAAAATGATTTGAAAACTAATCCCCCAACAAGATTATGAGAGACCATTTTCAAGGAAAAAATGGTATTGATCAGGCACTATACTCAAAGGCATTGCAGTTATCTAGGAAAAGAACACTGGTTACCTTGTATTTAATATCCATGTCCTGCGAGACTAGGTTAACAAACAGGCCAATTTACTTATAGTGACCCGGGATCGGCGATAGGCAAACTGATGTGAATTTTGGATGGCTGGACCATTAACAAGTGTGTTCATGCCACATAAACTTCCTGTATGCCACCTCTGCTTATGGTCCCAGCTGGATATTAGGTGGATCTTGAGACCGGCTGATGTGAAGAGTTCCTTCGTTAAGGAATCTAGCATACAGTTGTTATTTTCTTCAGGTCCCGGAATGCAACATTCAGTAATGATGACCCTGGCGAAATGTATTGTTTCTATCTGTCTACGTGCCTCGTTCGCATGTTTCTTGACAAGAGACGCATTCAACATGAACAGTCCACACTGTTTCTGTGAGCAGCCTGCCTGCTAGACCGGTTTGTTCACATGAGGTTGTGAGAAACCACTACTCACGTGTTGATCGATCAATCGGTGCATCGACCGAGGTTGTGGTTTGCGATATGCTGGCATTCATATGTGTCTAGTAACATTCCATCACTAGTGACAGCAGCAGTTCGTTTTTAAGAAGCACGCTTCACAGCTCACTTCAGAAGGCTGGTAGTAACTGGGTGAGTTATATCCTGTATACTTCATGCTTCATGTGTTTTCTATTTAACTCTGGTTACCGTTCTCATGAACTAGAACTTGGTCTGTTATGCATTGTTGTGCTTCGTTGGGGAATATCACAACGTGCTGTTCGTAGGTCTGTTTCCATAAATGCAATAGCGTCCTTTGGTGTGTACTCTATCGTTCATCGTAGACCTGACTACACGTTCCGAGAAAACTCATGCGAAAGTTGAGGATCGGAAGAGGCTGGAAGTACTCGTCTGTATGTCATTCTCTGTCAACTGGCCTAAAAAGACCGATTGGCGAAGAGTGCAATGGTTTACCTAAAGTGGATTGCGAACATCAGCCACAGCACAAACGCCTCTGAAAAAATGAGAAAAAATTGAAAGTGGCTGAGTTGGAACATTAAATCCTCCACAGCCAACGATGCACAGCTCTACATGCATCAGACAGTAGCTGAAGAGGGAGCATTTGTTGAAGTTCAGCGGCTGCTTTGCCTTTTTGGAACGACTCCGATGTCCATTTTACGGGAAAACTCGGCCCAGGTTTCTAAGTGTTTATGTCGTATGTGCACTGCTGATCTTGACAAGACCGAACAAATCCAGACTTTAAGTTTACTTTGCTTATAGATGAACTAGTCCATTCGATTTTGTAGCCTCAGAGAGTTTTCCCCCTGAGATGGTGATGTTAACCTGGCAAAACTGATCGATTGGGTTCATAACGTGCTTGGGTATCAGAATTGGGTCATCCTTGATCAGTATGTTGTACTGGAAAAATTGCCTTAGTTCCAGCAACCACTGTAGATCCATTGGAAAATAGCGTCTCCTCTGATTCACTGGGCGCTTTTTTCCGTACTGGTGTAAAGTGCAATGTAGACAAACGATGGTCTGGTGTGGACAAATAAAGTCGGTCATTGTTGGGTAGACCACTGTAGGTCGAGTTCATCTGCTAGTCTAGAGACTACGAAACTCATACGGCGGTTGGAGATTGTAGGAGGGATGGCGGCTATTCCAACTCAGTAAAGTCCATCTGAGCCATCTGTGAAGTAGATACACTTAATGGAGCGAACAAGTGAAAGTCGTATCGATCGTTCGTCTGCAAGTTGTACGCACCTTAATTTTGTTTGTTTTGTATGTAGACAGTTTTTTTAGTGGTAAGACTTCCTCCTTTCCCCCCGACTAAGGCTTGCTCTTCCTCGTGGTTATATGACACTTAGGCATCAGTGAGAATTACCGCTGTATTACTGTCCTTGATAATAAAGATGATGATTCAGTACTCTGGTTTATCACCCTCCGTTTTGATTTCTGCCGGATTTAATTGTCTTTGGCTGTTGCAGCAAGACAATAGAATATTGGGTCAGTTAATTCTCATCTACATTTGACCTTCGTTATTCACGTCATGAGGTCCGATATTGGACATTCGGGAGTGTTAATATCATCTTGTTTAATGTCATGTTTGAGATACAAATGGCTATCTCTGTGAGTGACTGGACGCCAAAACTGTACTGCCACATCCATCAGTCAACTCATCCATTTCACTCATGCCATACTTCTAAGAATACGTTCTACCTTGAGTTTTAAAATGTTTTAAGGATGCTGTCGTGTAGGAAATGCAATATGCACACCCTCAGCTAATAACGGGTGTGCATTGCCTTAAACGCTTTGATCCAGTTATCATCCAAGTGTCGTCTTGGTTGGCAGCATCTGGTTTAGGATGAATCTGTCACGGTTACCTTTATCAAGAAGGGCCTGGACACCTGCGCCATCACAAGCGACTTGTGCTGCAATGCCTGTTTCGCTCAAATGCACCTCGTATGAAAGTTAAGGAATAAGCTGTAATAGCCAGGTTTGGTCTGTCACGTGATAAGCTCATGAAAGTGATTTTCCTTCTTTGCTGACAATATGTGAGTTAGGAATTCAAGCAAATGTTGCGATTTCTGACAAGAGCAGTTTTAATATACGAGTTGATGTTAATGCATTTTATACGAACTAACGATCATATTTTTCAACTGAAAGGTGAAACACAACTTTCAGGATACAGTATATTGACGTTGCTGGAAAAGATCCAACTAGTATGCCACTTTGAAAAGAGAACGACTAGTTTGCCAATCGTCTAGTTATGTTGATGGGCACACATGAATAATCTACACTCAGGTCAATCTACGTGCATCGTATGTAGGGAATACGTTGATAGTTTGCGATTTCACGACTGTCATTGTATTCGTTGCATTGCCACGTGGTTATTTCATTATAACTCACCTACACTTTCTTCGTTTACTCTTCTCCTAAATTCACGGCTATTTGTTTAACTCTGGGACGCCTGTCTGGATCGTAATCTACCCGGTCCTATATATTACAACCTATTTTACAATGTGATTGACTAACTTGAGTCGCACTCGGGTGTCACATCCTCTGACGACCAAGTGTTCGCTTGTTCAATTTTGGCTACCTTACAGCTTCTGTCTCGAGAGCTGTCCTTCCTACGTGTCCTAGCCAACGTAGCCTGTTGGACATCAACATCGTTTCAGTTTCCTCCGTATCTGCCAGCCGTGTTCAGGAACATGTCCCACCACCCAAAGGTCCAAAATGCACCTTAAATATTGCAGCTGGGACAGACTTAAATAAGGTACATTTCGTTGGTTTGGTGTCCGGGTTTACTTTGCGGAAAACAGCGTTGACATCACCTCGGCTGTAGACAAGAAGCTTTATTTTCACTTTTAGGTTGCGACTTTGCGGACACTTCTTTCGAGGTATTCGAAAGTCAGGCCAGCTTTGGCCACACCAACTCGCTATTCGCGATCCATGAGCGAATCCGTCAACGTATTGCAATTGAAGTGGAGGAAGTCCATGCAACCATCTGCAAATGCTAAGTGTCGGCTTAGTTCTCCCGTCCGAGTAGATTAAAAGAAAACACACATCATGCATGGGTTGTTATTCAATTGAACAATTGTTGCTGTGCCTCCTCACCACAGTTCTCCATTGTGTCCGTTCACATTCCAGAATGTATATTTATAAACAACGTTATCCTACTTCCCTACTTGAAGTGGTTGTAAGCTAACCTGTATCAAGTCGGTGGGTGATATGGCTGTGATCATTATTTCTGCAAATTATGTGCAGACCATACTGAACTGGTTGAATTTTTCGGCTGCCGTTTTCGGTGTATGCTCTGCACTCTCAATTCGAGGTGGCGTTGACTGCATATTTGTGGTTGCAGCTAGACCGTTTAAAGCCGTTGATCAGTTGAGTTATGTCATTTCACCAGTAACGATAGAAGACATACGTCGCGAGATGTTAACATTTCGTTTACTCTCTTCAGTTAACATCTGTTAACATCTCGCGACGTATGTCTTCTTTCGTTACTGGTGAACTGGATCAAGGGAACTCAGTGTTTTATGTTATTTCATCAACAGGTATAGCTGACGAGCTATTTGTGATTATAGCCAAAGCACATGTTTTTGTGCGCAACTCTTCATTTGAAACACCGAAGAGACGTTCGATTATCCATTAAAAGTGGGCTCACAGTGCGTATGTTACTTAACTCTTGCTTCGCTGATCAGAGACCCGGCTTATTCGTACGGCAGATTCATTTAAACTCCCAGTGTTTGATCACCGTCGTTTCTCCTAATCAGCCTGTGAGCACCATCACAGTCTATGGACATACATTCGAAGACTTCAAGTTCGCGACTGATTGTTGATGTACTAAAAGTTGTTGCATACCTGTTGTTGATGATGTATTTACCACACCGTGTGCTATTCATTGTGGCTGCTGACGATTGTAGAATGAACCGCTGGGTGGCCAGCTGGACTGGAAAACTTCTACCATTTTGTAAGGCAAGTTCTGGAGGTGTTATCTGCCTGATTTTGGGACATGGCCTTTCATAGTGTCGAAAATAACGTTGTGTCGTGATTAGTGGCGATCTTGTATTCATAGAGCAGTTTTCCTTATAAATTTTCGTTGCTCTTTCGCAATTTTTATTCTACTTCCATTTGCAGTTATTAATCCGTCTTTTTGTGGACTGCTGTCAGATTCAGGAGCAGCTCGAACTCCCATACCCTTGGATTTGGTTTAGGGCCACAACTTACAAGCAGTGATGCTGTGTAACAGACTTGTAGTACCTAAACGTCGGATGTTCATTAGGTGGTCACCGCTACAGTGTTTGTTTTGAACACTGTCTTCTAAGTTGTACAGTTCAAGTGTACTTGCGGTTATTTGGATTTATGACTGCTTCACACCGACGACTGTTAACATGTTATATATTCATGTCTGTTCAGTTTGTTGCCGAAATAAGGGACGTCCCTTGTTCGTTCGTCCTTTTTTCTCATTAATGACCACATAAATTTGAAAGCAAAGTATAAGCCAGTTTAGTAGGTAGTTTATTAAGTGAACCTCTGAATGTCATCACACAGTTAATTGTGATACTCACTCCTAATCACAGTAATCGCTTGATCCTCTGTGTGGCTAGCGAAATCTACTGACTTTACAGAACGACACGACCATGGTCGTGGACCTCTTTCCTGATGGAAGGCTGACTGATCTTAATTATGCTGACGATAAGATGTTGCTGTTTGACAACTTTCAATCAGCACAAGCAACGATGAACGTCATTTCGCGTCCTGCTAGTTACTTCAGAATACGCTTTGCAGCCTCGAAATGCAAAGTGCCTCTGCATGATTGCTGGGATTACGTAGGTTTAATGTTAGATATTGAAGCCTTGAAGGTTGTTGACCGGTGTGTATATCTGGGAAGCTCCATCAGCCGCGGTGATGGTGAAGATGTAGGGAATGAAATAGAAACGCGTATTTCCTAGGCTAGGGCTGAGTTCGCTAATCTGAAGCACCTATGGCGACAGAAAGGTATCTATCTAAAGCTTAAGGGTCGCCTATATCAGACAACAGTGAGGGCTGTATTAATTTACGGCAGCGAAACCTGGCCGCTCACGGTAGAGGACGTGAACCGTCTTCAGGTATTCGATCACCGATGTCTGCGTTCGATCGCTCTTATCGGGTGGCATCAGCGAGTAAACAACGAGGAGGTGAGGATGCGGGTGTTTGGCACTGATTGTCGAACGAGTTCTTTCGTTCAGTCCTAACAATTGCACAGACTTAGATGGTTAGGCCATGTACTAAGGATGTCAACTAGTCGTTTGGCACAGCGAGCACTGTTTGCCGACGCTGCGGCCTACTGGCGTAAGGTTCGAGGTGGATAACTGATGACTTGGCATAAGGTTCGAGGTGGATAACTGATGACTTGGCATAGACAAATGAAATCGTTCACGGATGGGTTTGTCATAGTAGATAGAGGTCGTCTCGCGGGCTTGGGCTCTCGCGACTCGCAGAGTCGTTGGCTTGAGACGTTAGGTGAGATAGCGGTTAACCGTGCTCAGTGGGGTGAATGTTGTTGTTGTTTGTCCGAGTTGTCTGTGAAGTGAGTGCATTTAATGACGCGGGGCAGTGAAAGCCGTAAGGAAGGTGTCTTGCTGATGACGCCTTACTTTCACTTATGGTTTGGTTGTTTGTTTGCAATGATGTAGGCATCTTGATGTTGTATGTTTGGATATAGAAGTAGCTATTTTTAGTAACTAGGTCCCTTCCCGTTTCTCCTTTTCTCTCTTCCTATATAGCTTTTTTCCTCTCTTCTTCGTGGTTGTGTGGCAGTTAAGCACCAGTGTCAGCCACTGATGAATTGCTGTTTGTGGTGATGACGATGATGATGGTCTAAACAGCACACACGACCACTTCATAACTGATGAGTAGTTCGGCAGATTTGTGATTTTAGATGACACAATTGTGAATACTCAGAGCTTCGGCTGGATTCGAACCAGCGACGGAAACACCATGGCTCAACGCGGCTGAGCTACGAAGCTTCCTCTGTGTCGCTAGGGAAACCTGCTAACTTCATAGAATGACACAATCGTAGTCTAAACAACACACACACGCACGACTACTTCATTGTTTAATCACTGGGTTGATGTCATTCACGATATATGACTTCCGTTGCAATACCGACTTCTCGATTTAACCGTCTTCATTCTTCTCCCTTGGTAGGTACCTGTCTTATGGCCATTTTGCAATGGACTCAGTGGTGGTCACCTGTTGGGTTGGGGTTCATGTATTCTTTCCTCTCTATGCTGGCTAACTTACGGAGATCACGTTTATCATCTTCCTCAAAGACAGCAATACGTCATTGTTCCTCATTGACACCTAAGTGTCATACGACTCTGAAAGAGAGAGATAGCCTTAGATACGAAAAGAGAAAAGGAGTGTGTTTGTGTTCTTACTCAGACGTTTAACATCAAGATGTATACTTCTTGCCAACCATCGTTGATCAACCGCACATAACAACGCTGCTGACATCTTTCCTGTCAAACTGACTATAATGGCACCTGAAATCGTTCTCGTGGATGGAGGTTTTAGGTGATTTACCTGCCCCGTCTGAATTCTTCACGGTGGACACCCAGCTCACGGTGTCCAGTGTTGTTACGGTGGTATTCCTTGTAAGTTGTTCCCTACAAACGTATAGTGACAGTTTACTTGAATGGTTTTCCATCGTTGAAATGTATTAATCATTTGTAAAATCAAATACTTCCACCAACTGGCTCTTCCGGTAGTCCTAGTTTTTCTTTTTTGTTCTCATTGTCTACGTAACAGATGTAACTGTGATTCCCTTTTGATACGATCCCTCTTTATTTACGTGCCGTGATTTATCCGGCTTTTTGAGTGTTTTGAATTAAAGTTCACTAGCCTGGTCGACCTGTTGATCGTTTTCCATTCACGACTTCCAGTTTTGGCGAGACTGGTGTTTGAAAATGTTCTGCGAGCTTATGTATGAGGCTTGTTTACTACCGATTCGACCTATCGGATTGCTATCTGACTTCCCGTGCAGTGTGTACTGAAAGCCATTTTTGTGACTGACCTTTCGAATTAGCTCTTTTTTGCTACTGAGATTAAATTGAGCCTGTTCGTTGTATCGGGCTTTTTTGCGATTAATCGTCAAATACATTTTTACTCCTTATTATAATCGCATCCAAAAAGGCCATAAAACAAGTTGGTCGATATCAATTTTTCCCTTCTGAAATTCAGCAACAGCGAGCTGTTTATTGCCAGCATGACAAGACAGGTTCCGGAAAATCGGATGCCCCGCGCATGTGTCTGCTAGTGTTAAAGAGGGAAATGGTTCGAACATTCGATCTGTTTGCTAAACATTAATGTGTCCGCTAACCCTGGCATGTCGAAAGCAGTATATAGAGAGAGATTAGCGTAAATATCAGCGGGTAGGTTGCACAAGCAAAAAAGGCATCTATGCGAGCAACTTTATTGCGCCTTGTTACAATGCGCCCAACATTTTTCGCAGTAAGGTATTTTTAACACTTCATCAATGTTGAACCGTTGGGAAAGCTGATACCCAGACAATTCGCCTATGACGAAAATTCTGTTTGGTTTCTATGTCTACTTGACTGCCTCCAATTCGGTTCGTTACTTTGCAAATGGTACATGCGCCATTAACTGTATAACTTTTACGGGCGAATAAAAATGGTACACAAGGCTTACCGTTTAAAGTAGTTGCGTTGCAGGCAGCGGACATTAAATGATTATTTAAACATTTTGTGCGGACTTACAGTTTGCTGCTTTTTGCGAATTTCCTCCATGGATTCGTTATTTTCTTCACTGTAGGATATGTCAGCTTCTTTCTATTCACAAACTAAAGAAGAAGCTGCTTCCAAGCGTCGTAAAGGATCTGCTATGTCTGATATCTCTCCCTGTGGACATATGGACGAACCTCCCGCTCATTCTCCGGCTTGCTTACGTGAGGACCATGCGGACACGCCCACTCCGCCATCTGTGGTCAAACGGCTTGTGTTTCCTGTCACTTTTCATCCCGACTCGGCAGACCTGAACCGACCGCCCGGCACAGCCACAATGACTAGACCGGCTACTGTAGCTTCCTCTTTGGACAACGATATGGGTTTCAGTGAGAATCCACTTCCACCGTTGATTGTGGAATCTACCACACCGACGGCGGACGTGAAGCGCTATCCGGCCGCCAATTTGAGACATGCAGGTGGTGATGGTCGTGGTGGTAGTGGCGTTGGTGGTGGTACTGCTTGTATCAAATCCGACTCGATTAACAAGTATCGTAATTCCGCCGGGGCAGAGTCCTCATGCTCTTCAACCACTTCGTTCTTCTCTACCGGTTCTGCCGGTTTGTCCTCAGCATTTAGCACTCAATCAGCTGATTGCAGCCCGACCGGGGATCAGCTGTTCCCCCGTGTCTCTGCTGCACGTGGTGGTAGTTTGTCCGTGAAACAATGCAAATTGGATGGAACTCGTTCTGTGTCGGTTATGGATCGGAATATTTGGTCAGACAACAACACACAAATACGGCGAATTGCTCCACTTGCGGAAGATGAAATTGGTGATCAGACTATCCGTCATGAGAAACAGATTGTAAATGATATGATGGAAGAGGATAAAGAATTTGGTGAGTTGTCATTTTCAGTGTGCTTCTTCGTTTGCTTGTGAAATACTTCCCGTTTCGTGGGTTTTCATCGATGGCATATAACGTATGTGCGCAATTTAGTTGTATAAAACATACTTTTCATTACACGGAAACGTTGCAACGTTTGTTATCTGACTACACTGAATAAGTGTTCCTCTGAACACTACTACTATTGTCTCGTTGTTTTTTTTATACCTCCACAGTCTGCACAATCTTGTGATCGACTTCTGCGTGCAACAACTCTGTGTCTGTTATACGTCTCGTTTCTTTTCGGAATTTTTTTTGCACTTCAGTTGGAGGTTGGTTTCCCAAACCTTACTTGCTGAGAACTGATAGAAAGTGAGGGCTTTTCGTCGGATCTCACTCAATTGTTCGACACAATTGATGTTAAAGCTTGATAGTGTTCGAGGTCGTAACTTAGTGAAACGTTGATTATTTTCAACGGTGCATTCAGGTGGTTTTTAAATAACTCTGTCATTTCATGAATTCCCCCAATCACAAACATGCAAACAGATCGGGTTTTAAGTCAACAGGCTTGGGTTAAGGTAACTTCTGTTTGAATATCAAAAGTCTTGTGCTTGTATAGTTTATGTCAGTTTAAATTCAACATGAACGTTGGTTGTTTTCGTGCACAAAAGTATGGTCTCTCACGGTCAGTAGCTGACATCCATCGCTGTTGCGTTCATCTGTTATCTTCAAAGCCACTTCATAGTTTTTAGTACAAAAGCGACATTTTCAACCATTCAACAGCGTTCAAGATTAACCATGGAGTCATTCGAACAGTAGTTACTTAAGGTTACGTGTTCTGCTTACCTCGTTGCCCAGTCATAAATCAATAGTTCTGCATTTGTCAAATTAGTTTTATGATGCTTCCGACATTTTGCTTCTTTAAACCGTACCTATGAGTACAATATCTCGGGCTACAGTACACTGATACTTTCAAACTGTTGGGGTAACTCTGTTAGCTATGCTTTTTTTTCGTGGCTGCTCCTCAGCCCGTTTACTAGTATACCACAGTCTTAATCATCATTCACAGCATTTATCACTATCAACACACGGGTTGACGAACTAACAGATTGGTGGTGAAATTTCGGAGATTGTCCCAGAAACCTGTTGCACTTAATGAAAAGTCAGATATGAGAGACTCATCTATTCACAGTCCCTCGTCCCCCGTTTTCCTTAATCACAGGTGCTTCTTGCTGTGCGTTAAATCCACCCACAGAAGCTTCTTTACCGGAATGGGCTGTTGGGCGTCCGCACGGTCCTTCTATACACCAGGGTGTTATTGAGAACTCAAAATCATTTCCTGAAGATCCTGTACACACATCTGTCCACCCAGTTGATACGACCGACAATTCTCTGTCGCCAGAACGAAAGTCTGCTTCTTGTCAGCTTAATCCGGTTCCATATGCAGATGAAACATCGCTGACCGACGAGCCCTCCTTAGGTACTACTGTGGGATTCGATTTGAGCGCAAACACAACGAATTCTACACCGGGAGAAGGGGCCACTGTTATGGACGATGGATATAACCGAGAAGAGGACGATGGTGATGACGATCTGTACGAAATTTCTGAGGAGAGCGACAGCGAACAATCCATTTGTTTGGATGACTACTGGATGACACCTACGGAGATAGCTACGCACGTGGAGACTTTGGGTTTAGCTGGAGTTCAAGCTGAGTATAACGCGGTTGTACGGGTTAAAAGTGAAGACCCACGCAGTGCATTCAGGTAAATCAACATTCTCTTAATGCTTTTCGCACGAGTTCATTTTTTTACGACTGCCCGTGCACTTGCTTGCATTCAACTAAACTATGCATGGAATGCACCATATTTTACACTTCCCGCAATTTGCCGAATTTACCACTCGCGGATGCGAACGCACTGTGTCGTTGGTTCTGTCTAGTCGTTTTGTCCTGAATATCCGTCAGTCACATTCATTATCTCTTCCGAATTACACTGATGCCAGTCCCAATCTGTATGGTTACTAATTTGAGTCCTGTTTATTTGGGATGTATTTATCTGTGTTTGGACAGCCTGGTCGTGTGTGTGTTGTCATGTATGACCTATTGTATTTTAGATGAGATGAAACGTTTTTCAGCGTGAAAGCTGCAGAGAGTGGCTTAGTTGGTTCATCGAGCGTGTCCTGTTGTTGGTCGGCATCACCTACCATCAAAGTACATTTCATGTGACAATCACTTGTCCGGTATGTAGGGGTGTATCAGTGAAATGATACCTCGACAAACACTTCGTTCAGTCCATTTAAGTCAGCTTTTGCAATTAGATTTTGCCAAGCCGGGTAAGTCTTTCTGTTTTGGTACGCCGGGTTTCTGTGTCTGCATTTGAGGGAGCAGCCGGTACATATCATCTGATGGGTAAATCTTTCTCGCTTCGTTCGAATGGAGCACGACGAAGCGATGAGCATTATTGAGTGATTTCGTGTAAGCTGTCGACTGAACTTCATTTTGGTCTTAGGCTTTCTTCAACGTGTATAGCATTCCCCAGGACCTGCTAGTCCATTCGTGGCCTCCCCAACACTATACAGGCAACTAATGTAACTAGGGCTCGAACACCTCTTTCGCCAGCTGTAGAAACGTGGGCCCTTCAAGTTTTTATGATCAACATGGTTGTGAGTTTCGTTTTGTCTATTTCCAGTTGATATATCCACGAGCCAGCTTAAACCTGAACGAGCAGAAAACGTTCAGTTGATTACTTGTCATTCCATCGCCGTTGTGTGCACAGTGTACTTGTAATACCGGACAGTCCACGTGATGCTGGTAGGATCCTATGCACGTTTTACTGTGGTACACTTTTATGCAGTTTCCGTTGGCGGGAGAAAAAGTAACTTGTTCCATTTTTGGGGTTTGTATTTAACCGGACATCTGTTTGAGATTATCCTTTTGCGAAAAGTAAACTTCGACAACACGGTATTTGAACTTCAACAGTTTTCTAACCGTCTGTTGCAAGGATAGAGTAAGGAGTTGTTAGAAAGATGTGTCTTCTGACGTCGTTACTTTCCTTCGGTGATGATTATTATGGAGAGATGGTTTTCATCTGGTTTCCTGAGCAGGGAAAAGTTTCCTTTCATTGGTCGCCATTTTTATAATTGTGTAATAGCTAATTTTCCAACCGCAGATTGTACATGCACTTATTATGCATACTTAACACGTAAAAAACGAGGAATGGCAAACGTGTCACAAGATGATAAGAAAGAAGTACTGTGTAAGGTAAAGTAGAAACTAAACGTGAAGAGAAATAAGAAAAGTCACAGTTGTGCATGCAGAGACTCGCAACACGAGCGCTTTTGTCTTCTGTTCTTCGCCATACCAGACAGCGTCCTCTACCAAACGTGTTCATTTGGAACTCAGCCATGCATCCGGGAGCGTCCTACTGAAGCAGTCTTCAGATTGAATGTCTTCATACCCCCGAACCCAAGTCATGTGCTGACTATCGGACTGTCACTTCCAGGCTAACACACCACTCGCAAACAAGACACGATGTGGCACGTGGTGAGTTGGTATTCGTAAGATGTGGCCAAGCCAACGAAGTCTTTGAGACGAGAACAATATTATTCAGGGTCAGCAGGGTTTATCCCTTCCGAAGACACGTTGGCGAACTTTGTCATTGCTGACACGGTGCTCACATCACTTGCCGCTAATGCTTCAGAGACACCGATAGTCGAAAACGGATACTCTATGAATGTCCTCCGCACGAATGGACAAGGTTTCAAAGCCGCACAATAGGACTGCCCTTACGGCTGTACAACGCACTGCAGAGAACCTTTCCTGTTAAACTTATGCGATCCTCGTTCACGTTTGCTCCCATTCTGTTTTTGATGTGAACGACAAGATATCTGTCCACGCCCAAGATGTACTTACTCATTCTTTCTCTTGCTATTTTACATCCGGACACATTGGATGCTCGTAAAACGTATTGATTCGGCTAATTAGAAAGTCTGGCTTAGAGTTACCTGGAGGTGAGCCTAGTTGGTCATGTCATTGTCAAACAGACACGGATCACACAAGCACTGACCAGGGTCGGTGTAACAGCATTATATTGCCACAGCTGAGGTGGTCTCGACTCTTTCTTTGCGGCCTCATTATAAAATTCAGTTCAGTCATTTAAACTTCTTTGACCCTACCCTCCTTTTCATCATTTCTGTCACCCTGTAACAAATCGCACTATTCCATTTTTGACATAGCACAAACTGACTGTTTTTCCGCTGATCAGCAGTAACTGATTTGTCTCTTTTTAGGTAGTAGGAATTTCTCAAAACCGTGTTTGCCGTCTTCTTTTCCATTTAAATTTATGTCACTCTCGTTGCTCCGACATCGGCAATACTTTTTCTACGTTGATTTCATGTCTTTCTCCGTTTTTATTACTTAATCAAAAAGCTTAAAAATTTTCCAGCTTTCATACTGCGATCGTTTTTGTGGACTCGTTCTGTTGTAGACATGTGCAAAATCGTGAAAAGAATCGCTATTGCGATGTATTCTGCTTCGAAGATAGCCGCGTACATTTACGGCCTTTGTCACCGCAGATCACCTGCTCGTCCAAAAAGATTCCTAAAGTCCCGACCTCTCCAAAATCTGGCACGTTACATCGAACATTGTCCGCACCAACAGCAGCCAAAGACCTTGTACAGAACTATATCCACGCAAATTGGGTTGACGGCTATCGACAAAAAAATGCGTTTATTTGTACTCAAGGTAGGTTTGTGTCGGTCACATTAAAAAATCGATGTGTTTGTTGTTTACCGATATAGAAGAAAACTGACGGATACCTCTTAGATTTGTGAATTGTGGGCAGGGGCAAAACACAGTTGCTTCACTCGATTTCCATGGGGGCAAATCATATTCAAAGTTTCCAGTATTATTAGTAAACTGTTACTCATCTCTTGTTGCGCGAATTGAGTGAAAGGAGAAATCGTGGTGTCCCAAAAGATTTCCTGATGAAACTATCAATATAGCTAGTATGTTTGTGAAATTAAAGATCTAAATACACAATATATTGGTTTTGGCTAGATTTGAACTACAGCAGAAAACAGTATGCCCAGACACGATAAGTGTTCTTCTACCAGCTGATCCACTCATAAATTGTACTCCTCCCACTATGTCATATAGTCATTTAGTAACTGTGCTAATCTGCTTGTCAGTAACGTTGTACCGTCGACGTTATACGACGGCACGACCAGATGTTCACAGCCAAACACTCAGCAACAGTCCCTTTTGAATGCGAAGGCGACGGTTATATATGGGTGATGTTCAGCCAAATCCCCAACTATTTCTAAATAATATTGGAGTAGGCTTGTGATTTTCTTCAACTTAAGTCCTGGAGACTCGGGAAAAGTTGCTAACTTTTGAATGGACCAGTGGAAAACTGCACTGGCGAACTGCTTATGCAATTAAGCCAGAGAAGTGAAGATTTTTTAATACCGAGCTTTTTTTACTTTCCTGAATCACGTTGACCGACTGATTCCCTACTAGTTTACGATTACGTTGTAAATTAGGGAGCTGGAGACCTGTAACTACAAGATAATACAAACCGAGCTTACGGCAATCATTTAAAGCAGATCTCACCTTTAATCACAACGCATTTTAAAATCGACCTGTTATGATTACCGAGAATGCTTTTTTTTAAATAAAAGATAACGGGTGCGCTCTTTGGTTTATTTGTGACCTTGGTAACCGTTACCTGCATGGTTTGTCGAAGTGACATCAGTTATTTCTCATACGATACATTGTTTCTGAGGCGCTCGTCGAGTTGTTATGTCGTGGTTTAAACCAGCTTGATCCTACATGAACACGAAAGTAAGCTCTTACGGACACGACATTTTGATCAGTGACTGTCTGCAATAGGACGAACAAGCAACGCCAGTTCCGGTTGGCTGTCATTTTTTGTTGTATTTTCACCACCGATTAAGCATTCTTCCAGGTTACCACTGTTTTGACCAACCCATGAAAAGATGACTTCATTTCAGGCGCTATTTCTCGTTATCCCAGCTGCTGGACTGAACTCTGTTACAAGATATCATTGTTGCCTCCATGTCCATCTTTATCTACTGGTGTATATCACTAGCATTTTGTCGACAACTATCTTTGCACACATGTTTCACTTCCGTCGCCCAGTTGGTTGGATTTTGTCCTTGATCTGGTTCTGCACCTGCCGCATCACCGTGTCCCGAGTCACACATGCTGTATACCAAACAGCTTCTAACCGGCGTGGCTTTTATTGATCGGTTAATCTAACTACACCCAGGCGTGTGTACATGGTTACGCCAGCAAGCATACATTCACAGAATGTATTATTCAGTACCGATTGGACAAAGTTGTACGTTTCGCAACCGAACGTTGTTTTAGTATTTTCAAATTAACAGATCGTTTTGCTAGAGTGGCCCAAATTAAAGTATTCGTTGGGTTCTAGTTCATATACTTAGGATTATGATTTCGCACCGTATGTTGTTTTCCCGATTTTACTGAGATCTGGGAGGAATTAGCAGGTGCTTATGTTTACAGCCCCGCCGACTGCGTAGTACCAACGGTCTTATGAATTACACGCTGTTTCTTTCTTCGTAATCGGATAAATGTTTAACTTCAGTACTAAGTACTAAATTGCAGTTCCGTTTCAAACTCTGACCTTTGTACATTTATGACGGGCGTGTACGCCACAGGGATTCCACTTACCGTGACTTCATTATGCCATTGCTCTTCTATAATGTTCAAAGCTGCCCGACCATCTCGATACTTATTACTTCTCCGTTTACCTCGGAAAATAACCAAAACAGCAGTGTTTACCAGTCAGGGCGATTTTCATTGGTTTCGTTAACTTCTCTTGGCAATAATCGATGTGTGAATCATAGGGTAGCGGTCTGTGTCTGATTTGGCATTTTTCTCAGTGGTTTTGTTCATTAGTTTAGGTATTGTCTCCTTCCCCGATCTGCAGGCTCTATTCTGTGGATATGTATAGGATCCATTGTTCTCACTGCTATTACTCACTACCGTTTTGCTGTCTTATCAATGGACAAGTTGCTAGTGTGGTGAACCTTTCATATTTTTTCCTGGCTTTGTCACTCCACCTGTGTTTTTCTAAAGGTCCATTGCCTGAAACGGTGGGCGACTTTTGGCAAATGATATGGGACTATCGCGTACCGATAGTGGTGATGATTACCAAGTGAGTTTCGTGGTACTGGCTTTCTCCTGTTCTTCTTCTGTTTTGTGCTATGCTTAATCTTTGTTTGGTTGTCTGTTTGTATGTGACTAAGCTGTTGTTCCCTATTTTTTGTGTGAACGTTTACTTTTTGATGGGCCTTGATCGAATTCATGAAGGGTCGCTGTCTACCAAGACTGTCATTGTTCATATGTGTATTAGCCCACTATGCCACTTCATATATTGAACTAACCAGCCAGCTAGGCTATTCGGTTGCTAAAACAATCAACATGGCCCACAAATAGCGGTTTCGTTGGCTGCGGCTGCAGAGTTCATTTTCAACCACTAGTCCTATCGGCTGTTGGTCGTGCTTTTACAGAAATTTCAGGACTACCTAACTGCATCTGTATGTTAGTTGGTTCCTGTCTTTCTTTTCAAGCCTGTTATGTTCCACTAAGGGTTTTTGCAGGTGTAGTTCAGTCTGACTAAACATTTCAGCTGGAACTGACGTGACCGATGGTTGGGGAACATTGAACTTATTTTGTTCCGTCCTAAACTACCCTGACTTTCTCCGGTGTTTTTGGATTACCATATATACAGGATCTTTGAGGCGGATCGCGTCAAGTGTTTCCCTTATTGGCCAGAATCTGCGCAAAAGAAGCTTCGATTTGCATGCGGACATCCTGGTACAATCCCTTGTCAATCGGACACGAATGATTCCCTGTTCGATACCGTTGCTCTCATTCCGGACTTCGAAGTTGAGAATTTAGGCTGTCAAGTGGAGGATCATTTTACTTGCAGCACCCTGCGTTTGACAAATTTGCAGGTTAGTTTGTTCGAACGTATGTAGCTGTTGGAGGAACATTTTCTTCCGTTAGTTTCCTTCACGTGCATTCACCGACTGACCATTGTTTTGAGTATACTGCTATCTAAACGAAACTTCTGTCAGTAGTGCAGGTGATCTTGTTATACTTACTGTGACAGCAGTACCTCCACACATTAACTCGAATGCTGAAAACAAATGAGATCAAGATTAGTTGTGGTATTATCTAAATTGTACATTTCGTGAGTTTGCTTGGATTGTTCAAAAATGCCAATTGTAGAGTGATATCGGAAAGTGTTGTTAGTACAACATCTCCGCTAACGTTTGCTAAAGCAATTTTAGGTCATGTGTTTACGTAAATAGGACATGCCAGTGAAAAAACAACTCACCTGTGATTTTGTGCTTTAATTTTTAGTGACTGGTTTATCATCTATGCCCAGCGCATAATGTAGCGAAAAGGCGTTCAATAAAGCACAATCTTTATT